>OV725077.1:156661321-156696321 GCA_928085145.1 Nezara viridula | reverse complement strand
TTCAAGTCAACATTACTGTTAGAAAATTTGCAATATTTAAAATTAGAAAAACTTACTTAATATATGTTTTAAATATATAGCTTTATAATAATTTTAAAATATGAAACTAAAGATTTAGCAAACATATTAATTTTTAGACAAATTGACTACCTCCTTTAAAAATTTATCTTCATTTTGAAATTGTTACAATTATCATTTGTTGTTTACTTGATTATTCACTGAAAACTTTTTTTATTTATTTATATATTTATACATATAATATTCTGTCACAGGAACAATAATTATATTGATAAATGAACACATTCACACCGTATATACAAAAAAGAAACAAAATTAACAAAAGTAAAATAATAACTAAATAATAATAAATAAAAACTATATACAATAAAAAAATAAAATAACCTAAATATAAGTAAATTAAAAACATAAAAATACAGTCATACCTATATACAATACAGACCTACAGATACCTATTTACATAGAACGGAGCATCAACTATTGTTCGAAGGACTTTAGATTGAAAGGATTGAATACGTTTGATGTTAGAAGCTTTTGCTGTCCCCCACAGTTCAAGTCCGTATGTCCATATAGGTTTCAGGATTGTCTTGTAGATCAGTAATTTGTTGTCAATTGAAAGTTGAGATTTTCTGGTCAGTAGTCTGTGTAATTGGCCGTATCGTCGGTTACGTTCTTGTCTTTTAAGTCTAGTATGTGGGTTCCACGTTAGTCTTCGGTCTAAGATAAAGCCAAGATACCGGACTGTGTCTGAAAAAGAAAGCTGGATGGAATTAGAGTGTACTGATGGACAGGATCTGCGGCGGAGTGTGAAGGTAATGTGTTTGCATTTGGATTCGTTTACTTTGATGCGCCATTTATTACACCAGTGCTCAATCATGGAGAGGTGCCTTTGAAGATTTAAAGATGCTATTTCGGGATCTGAGTTGGATGATAGGATGGCGGTGTCATCAGCAAATGTTTCCAGGAAGGTATTGGGATGGACAGGGATATCGGCGGTAAAAAGGATATAAAGGACGGGGCCCAAGACGCTACCTTGAGGAACACCGTCTTCAACTGGGTAGGAGTTGGAAAATTCTGAACCACAGCGAACCCGAAAGGTACGATCAGAGAGGTAGGAGCGGAGGATTAGGTACAAGGCTGGGATAGATAGGTTTTCAGCTTGGAAAGAAGCCCGGCGTGCCATACCCGGTCAAAAGCTTCAGCTATGTCCAGAAAAGCACCCGTGCAATATTGCTTGCTTTCCTCACTGAAAACTAAAAAAAAAAAAAATAAAAATAAATGCATAGGGTTGGCCTCTGTTGAAAATTGTAGTTTGTTTTTTTTAAATTATTTTAGTTTACTTATTTTTTTATTTTTATTTTCTTTAATTTATAGCATTTCCAGATAATTGAAATTAAAGACAAGGTCGATAGGAGAGAGGATATTTGGAGTTTGTACGGTTCCCAATAATTAAAAAACAGTTATAAAATTTGATATTTTGTATATGGAACATTGTGAGTCGAAACTTTAGAAAAGTTAAAGACAGTTATATAAATTTAATTACTAACGTTTAACCTATCATTGCGCATCATCTTTTTGAAAGGATAAATAAACTAAATTATGACATTTTTTAAAAATTAAATCCTGTTCAAACATATAAGAAACCAATGAAATTGTCATTATAACTGGATATTATTCTAAATATACCACTTAAATATAACATGGATGTATCTTATTCCATATCAATGGCTATTCACTGCTATTTAGATTCCATGTTAAGCCATTATGGTTTGTGTGGCTTAGGCTCAAATGACTTTCTTGACAAGTGTCGGATTTCATTAGACTACTTTAATGAAGCCATCGAATTAGAATTGACGCTACGCGGCCAAGGTAACCTTAGCCATTAAGCCATTGGCCTAAGCCGCAGCCAATGAGAGGGGAGGAAGTAGAACCTGGACAAAGGGATTGGACAGCACTAACTCCTCCCATCAGTATGCTAATCCCAACCCCCCCAATTAACAGCGCTGCCCTGTTTTAATTTACTGCATTTCCATATTGCCTTCAGCTGTCTTAACCAATGGGCTTTTTGTTCAAATTTGATCTTATATTATTGTAGAGAAGGGACATGATATCGTTCCTCTCCAAAGGGATATTTGTGGTTTTGATACAAGAAACGACATTGGTCGACATAATCGTTTCAACTTTTCATTTTCTGTCAAATGAACGTGTATCATAAAAAAAGTTAGAAATTTATATATCTCTTACCTGCAGTTACAAATTTTTAAAGCAAATTAAACATAGTTTTCTTAAGAATAATTTAAGTTTTCGTCAAGTTTTTAAAAGTTAAAAATTTTTTTAATTCATTTCATTATTCACGATTATTAAATTCTCGTAAAAATCCATCCATCAAAGGTTTATTAATTTAAATTAACATAATTTAATAACAAAAATATATGGTGACAAGGTAACAATTTTTTTATTATTTTTTATTGAGATTGCTATTTATTTAACCTTTTAAACTGAATATGAGCTGCGGAAGACAGTAAAAAAGTTGAAAGAAGACGACTGCTGACATCACAAAGACATCGTGTACACGTTACCTGATGTCTTTACGTATATGCCTGCGTCTGGGAATCTTTGTTCAAGTAAGCTATTTCTACTCCTTTAGGGTATGGCCATTTAATATAACTTTTACACCATCCGAAGTTGAGGACCAACCAAAACCATCCTTCCCCCACCCTGGATATTTGTATAAAATCTCATAAGAAGTAAGAAAAGATGTATTATGTCTTTTTTCCGGCCTTGGTGACTGAAGAGGCAGCTTGGCCTACACAGACCAGCAAGATCGGCGTCATGGCAGAGTTTGGACCTGGGCTTTGACTGGGCAAGAGGACCTTCAATCAGCAAATGCAGTGATGAAACCTACTAACTACACCACTTCATAAACCATAGTGAAGTTTTAATTCCCAACAATAGATTCAATAATGTTAGAATATTTCATGGCAATAATTCTCAAAACAGTCCATCTGAAATTTTATCTTCAAAGTTACTAACTTAATTCATTGAATCATGTTTTTATTTAATTTATTGTAAATTATGTTTTACATCAAGATTTTAATGTAATGTGTATATATATATAGTTTATTAAACATAAGAATAAAATAAGTTTTTTAGTAAAATTCTTCATTTTAATTCTGCCACCTATTTACATCAAGATGATCACAGGTAACGTTGGTAATTAGAAAGCATGATAAATACAAATCAGCCTTTGAGAAAAGAAATTCAATTAACTAATTCTGGACCAATCAATGTATATATATATATATATATATATATATATATATATATATATATATATATATATATATATATATATATATATATATATATATATATTCAAATTTGTTTAACTAATTTCTTATTATTATTAATTTTTATTGAAGATTTCTGGATAATTATCATCAATAATCAGTGGCACCCCGAGTAATTCCATCCCCTAAAACATAGCAACTTTAATGTCATCCCTTTTGTGGGGATAAAACGTAGCAAGATATATTATATTCTATAGCAATGTATAAATATATATTAGTGACATTTATAAAAGAGTACATTCACACCGTATTTACAATAAATAAAAATAAATTAAATGGAGTAACGCCAAAAAATAATATTGAATATAAATATAAGTATAAACAAAAAAGAAACTTAAACTAATGAATATAACAACTCTAATACGGATACAGAATATAATATTTACAAAAAAATATTAGAAAATCTAAACCAATCCTTTTTCCCAACTCTGGAGGGAGAAATAGTACTTTAGGAGATCCCACCGCCGCGCCATTGGAATGGGGAGTAGAGGCCGAGGAAAGGCGATATACCTACTGAATAACTACTACTAGTGTGAATGTCATCCTACCTCACTATAACCAATGTCCAACAGACAGATTGTTATAATACTCAATAAAGAAATTAAAAAAAATTATATATGTAATACGTAACACGTAACACTATGTGAGTGATCATTATTTAATCGAATCAATAAACATCAAAGATCCATTAAAAAAAAAATAATAATAACTACTGGCCATTAAGGTAACATAAATATATATATGTATTTATAAAAGGTCTCGGAGCCACTACTGTTTCAACATTCGAGGATGATCGTAGAAATGGTTGGAGATATATAGAGGATCGTGCAAGGAGATTTGGATGTTATATAAGGTTTGGTGATAGATGGAGAATTTTCCTGGGATAAGGATTATGTCAAATGGGATATTTAGGTCATAGTGTAGGAAAATAAAAATGAGGTCTTTGATCTGAACATATTAAGTTCATATTGGAAGACCTAAATATTTTTTTTATTATTTAGTTTTGAAAAATCGGAACATTACATCATAGTGACAACTTTTTATTAACTTGAAATTTTGAATAAAAACTATATGTTAATCATTCTATTGTGCAGATTAATACATTGATGATCAATTTGATTCAGATTAGTTTGATCAAATCTTATAAAATACTTTTTGTGTGCATCCGCAATAGGTTGTATTATCTAATATTAGGCATTCATGCATAAAATTAAAAATGTTCTTAAAATTTTAAGTTCATTCCGAGAAACCATAATATATCTGATTTGCTTTTATTTATTGATCTGGTTTTAAAATTCCCTCCAGTCCCTCCAGAAATGACGTGGGCGAAGCCCCTATAAAAATTGACAAGTTAATGTTCTCTGAACATATTAATTAGAACATTAAGGATGAACATATTAGGAGGACTCATCATCAAGTTTTGAAAATGACCCTTAGTATGCTTGAAACGTTAAATTGATGCGTAATAATAAAATGTTGGTATATAAAATGTGGCCTGATTTATTGTAACAAATAAAAAACCTTCAAGACACAAAAAGTAAGAAAAATGAACAGAAGTGAAATTGTTTTTATTTGGACAAAGTGAAAACTTTCATTGTTTTAAATTGCAATAGTTCGAAATTTCTATACATTAATTTTATTTTAAGAAATTGCCAAATTCATACACATGCACACACATGTTTATTCGTAGGCATGAAAACTATAATGAGTATATTTTTGAAAGAGCTCAACTCTCAAGACCTAGATCAATAAAAAACTCATTCATTTTAAAGAAGGAAATATAACTGAAATTAAAATATTTTAATTGATGTGTTTAATAAAAACACTGTTTTATTTTAAGAGCCTCGTTTATTCCAAAAAGGAATTGAATTACTGTATTTCTAGTCCCTTACCTCTATTTCCAATCTTATTATATACACATAATCAATGGCAGTGCAAAGTTTAACAAAGTACCTCGAATGGAACTGGTCACACTGTCAGCTCCATTGGATATCTTCCTTCGAAACCTCTTTGAAATGGAATCTATTCTAAGAGTGCAATCTGTGAAGCTATCTCTTTTGCTAGGGTTCTTTTATAAGCAATGAAAGAGAGAAATTTATTGGGTGGCTTAGGGATATAGGCTGAAAGTCGTCTTCATCTCTTCCTTTTATTTCATTAAAAGAAGTCTTAGATTGAATTGCAACTTCCTTTCGTTGTGGAACATCCTCTTATTAAATATTGATGGATTAAAAAAAAAAATTACAAAATTCTTTTTCTTTTTTTCATTGACTATTGACAAATAAAATTTAATTTCATTGTTATTAATTTCTTATACCATTTACGCGTCTGCTTCTCTCCTCTACATATGCCTTAATAATTCCATATCACTGAACAAGATGTCGCAGCGTTTATTGGTAAATTTCGTATAAATTCATAATGTTCTGAAGAATATAATTATTTATTTATTTGTAACAATGAACAATTCAACTACTTACGGGTCATTTTGGTCTTTACATAATATAAAAATTAATAATAAATTTAAAGCCGCAAGACGTTAAAATTTACAAAGAACGTGAAATACAAAAATTAAAATAACGTACAAAAAAAAGTTTTGTAATATATATATATATATATATATATATATATATATATATATATATATATATATTAACTTATTTATTGAAAAATATTACAATCTGTCTCTAGGACATGTAATATATTAAGAAAGTAAAAAGAGAATACAGTTTTTTTTGTTATTTTTAAGTAATTTTTTTAAGTTGTACTACCATAATTTTTCTATTCAAATTAATTCCGATGGGCTTTATAGGCATAACACTTTGTTAAGATATTGTAGTCCCTTAAATATACCCCTCAGGAAATGCTCGCTTTGTCAAAAGGTAATGTGTATTATTCTTGAGTGTTTGATTCTCAATTGTGTTATATAATTATTTATTTTGTAAAAGCTTCAGCGGTTTCTTTTTCTGCTATTGTATCGACTGGATCGTAGCTGAGGAACCTTTTTATCATCGCTGTAAAGATAAGGCAGAGGAATGGAGGCCGCAATAATTCTTTTTATTTTACTATCGTTGCTATTTGTATTTATCACTAAATACACACAGCTACATATATGCATTCAATTAAATTCTATTGATTTCCAAATTGTCTGTACTTAAATAATTAAGTCTTAATTAGTTCTAGCACTAGACGAAGAAATATGGCACAAAAAGGCCGCAACTACATCACAGAGGCCACATGCGGCCTCCGAGGTACCATTCCCTCAAATACCAGAGTGACCCTGTAACCAGGAAAGCTGTACCTTACATCAAACACTCTCCAATGTTTTTATATGTCTCACTGTGTCTTATGTGCCAATGAGTTCCTTAAAATCGATTTTTTATTATTAATAAAATTATTAAACATTGACATCAGCTCGTTAAATCAAAATAAATATCTTTCTATTCAGCGAAAATCCCAAAAGGTCAAGAATTGAGGATATGTATAATTCATGAACTAATTTATAAAAATGTCGCTGGTACCTTCAAAGTGGGATACTTTTCGAAAGATCGCAAGGTTTTATCCTCACATAAAAAAGTCAGAGATGTCTCAAATTTATACTTCAATTTCCTTTGAGTAAATATGAAAGGGAAAGTTCATATTTTTTACCATATCCATAACTGGGTGTTTTATTTATCCATTTTTTGTAAAAAAAAATGGCAATAATATATTTGAAAATATATAGTAACTAATTATATAAAGTATTATAGTTAACTAATGTATATTTTTTTTTCAGTTTAGAAATCGTTGACACTTGTGTATTCTTCATCTGTAAGTATCTTTATTTTACATTGTAAAGTAAAATTGATTAAAGTGTAACCGTTTGTTGATTTAGTTTATAAATAACCGAATTAAAGTACTGCTGTCTTATCTATCAGCTTATGTTTTTTTGATCATAAAAATGAAGTTTAATGGTGGAAAATAGAATTTGTTTATATGCTAAACTTTTAAGCAGTTTTCTTTAAATATTTCATGGTCATCTATAATATCTAGGATTAAATTGTTTTAAACTAATATACATATGACATTAGGTGTTTGTTCCTTTTTTCATTCGATTTCATGTATTTTACATAAATATATACATATATTTTCGTCTTCATATTTTTACGTCACATACGTGACGTGAAAAAACGTGAACTAGTTTTCATTTTTTATTTATTTCATATTTAAAAAAAAAACATAACAAATATTTCTTGTGAAAATGGACGTATGTGACGTATGAGAGATGTTTCGCATGAAGAAGAAATATACAAAAAGTAATAACAATATAAAAAAGAATATAAATAATGTAAAAGTTAAAATAGCATTTAACTAACATAAAACTACTGTTTACATTATTCTAATATAGAATTTTTTTTTTTATAAAATTGTTTATACAATCCAGAATAAAATATATTATTATAGGCATAATTAAAAAAACTAAAATATTTTAATTTTTCAAAAATTAGGTAAATTCATTTGTTTCCTTCTTCCTTAGTTGTCTTTCGACAATCCGGCGTTCTGATTTTCTTTTACTTATATATTGTATAAAACAATAAAAATTTGTAACTTATTTTTATATCATATTAAATTTATATCCAGGGGTCAGCTCGGATTGAAATAACGGGAAGTAGTGCCTTCTTAGAATTGTACCCATTTCGAAGTAGTCATAATTAATTCACTATAAAATAAATAAATAAATAGACATACATGACATGAAGTTCTTAGAACTCTTTTATAAGTTTTGAACTTAAAAAATTTCTTCAAATCGATCCTAACTTCTTGAAAAAAATTAAAAATAATTCAAGATTACTTCGCATTATCTACAGTCCGCTTCATTGATGTCCGGACAAACGAAGCTCGACCGTACTACAAATGTAATATACCAATGCAAATCCAAATAGAATTAAGAATGAAGGGTCGCTTTGACTTTACACGCAGCCCAATAATGTATTGAGGGTTAGTATTGTAGATTTATGTTAGAAACATTAAAATTAATTTTTAATAAAATCCTATCTTTAATCTTTAAATCTCCATCCGCACCTTCCATGATGGTGACAATTAGCAGATTAATGAATTTACATTATTTAAAAAAAAAAAGAACTATGCAAACATTTACAATGATAAATATTAGCGGCAATGATAATATTATTCATATTAGCCGAGAAAGGAATGAAATATTCGCTCGTTTTTTAAACACATTTTTTTCGGTAGTACATGAATTGAGAAAATTATTCGCATACGATAAAACAATACATTTGATAGTAAAAATTACAGTATATTTCTCTGTGTAATCAATTGAAAGGAGTTGAATAAGAGCAAGGAGTTGTTAAGTTTGTTTTAATGATATTTTGTATCACTATTTAATATGCTTCCTTCTTCAAAAGATTATTTAGTTATAAATGTCTAATAAGGTTAATTAAAATACGTTATAGTGATCTTTTAGACATATCTCTGTGTATTTTAACACATACACTATTATTTATCTTCAAACCTTCATCCGCATCTGTCATAATAGTGACAAAAATGACATGACAAGTAGGATGAAGAATAGTACCCAGCAGCAGCTCTTCCCTGGTCTGTTTACATCCTAAATCAGAAAAGGAGATCTCTCATCCAGCTCTTTTTCAGTCACCTTCTGATGAGCCTGTAAGCCGTGACCATATCGTTTATAATATAAGTCTCTTGTGTCCGTGTAGTTTAATATGAAACCTATAGTATAGAGTAAGTATGTGTTGGTCGATGGTTGGTTGTCTTAGGTTGGTATGTAAACTTTTAGTAATAAGAAAACTTAATGAAGTGAATCTTATTTTTTTTCTCATTACAACACACATTAATATATTTTTCTTGCTCTATAGTATCACGGTCAGTCTGTTCAGTGAAAATCTTTATTAAATTATATAAATTAAATATTTTGTGATATATATTTTTTATGAAATAATTAAACATTGAGAAGGTCGATCACCCCACTGCAATATAGGTTGGGGTATTGCTGGCTGTGGAACCTGTTGCTTCATTGTAAACAACTCTCTGGAAAGATCCAACAGCTGGTCAGTTCTCCAGGGAATCTTTTTGTCACTTCGTCTTCCCTAGTTGTGGGCCCATCGGGAGTAATAATAAATTCCCTAAGTTTTTACAAAAAAAAAAAAAAAAGATTATATTCAGTAGAAATCGAGTTATGTTTTATAGAAATGTTTTATACTTGATAATTTGATCACTTTTATTAAATAATACATATAATAAATTTAACGTAAGACTTCATTTTATAAATCGACATATGATGAACATTAGTGGCACCAATTAAATTTGTTTTAGTTGGATACACATTTGTTTATAACTTTAATTGTTCTCAAAGAACTCACATGTCAGAAATAGTGGCATTAATGATTATGCTGTTGGAAAGTAAAATATTAACGAGGCGTTTAAATTAATTCCATAGTAATATTTTATATTTATTTTTTGTTTGTCTATGTAGTTTAATATAAAATCAGGAGTAAAAAGTATATAAAGTTTTAAAGGAAGGAGATGGTCCGGAGTAGCGGTCATAAATAGGCTGAATAGTGGCAAAACTATTCTATTAAAAGCCAACGTTTCGACCCTACTTTGCAGGTCTTCTGTAAATGTGCATATATTTATAATTTATTATTTCATAGATACAGTATTTTTCCCTTGTATCCATCCTTATATTAAAATTTTAGATACTTTAATTTTCTAAGTTGTTTCCCATTACCCAAACAGGTCAGCAAATTTCCCCAATACCTACCCTTACCCTGATTTTCCAGCCCTAAACAAAACTCCTAGGTGAAGACACCTGTAAGTCTCTATTTTTATTCTTCCAATTTTATTTACTTATTTATTCATTTTATTTTTCTTTTTTTTTCTTTCTCCGCATTCCTTTATGTCTATTATTTCATATTACTTCCTTTTTCCTTTTGTTTCAATCTCTCCTGTAGATCTGTAGAAATATATTCACATTTGTATACATTATGTATTACACTACGTCAATTACCATCTATTTAGTTCACTTTAGGATCTTGTTATTTAGCCTACTATGTTTATATTTTAATGTACTTCCTGTTTATAATTTTAATAACGTTATTCACATTGTTTATAATTTTTTGTCTAAATATTATGTAATTTTCACAATTCTCTATATCTTTTTGTATCTTGTCCGTTCTACCCCTGAAGAAGACCTACAAAGTCGGACCAAAACATTGGCTTTTAATAAAATAGTTTCGCCACTATTTAGCCTATTTATGGCCACTATGCTGGACCATCTGCTTCCTTTATAATGCAACGATCAACTATTAAATATTTTATACAAAGTTTTGTTGTTTACGTACCTGGGAGATGCTAATATTATTCTTTAATCGTAAGATTGGTATGATTGTAGATTTTGTAACTGTGTATTTCTGCTTAACCGATCTGTTAGGTGTATGTCTATATGGGTATATCTACTCAAATATGCGTATATAATTTCAATTTTGATTTGGAACAGCGTGATTATGGTATTTCCAATTGTTTTGTAAAGTCTTATTTTGTAATGTATTTTTATTTTGACATGTGGGCCATAGGCCATCATTCTTTCGAATATATAACATCTGACCAATATTAAAAATAAAATAATTTACATAATCATGTTATACTCATCTTAATTATTTATATATTGAGTGACAGATTTAGTATTGTATAGGCACAGGGACATGAGATATTCAGTAATCGGTCATGCCTAGGGTCTGAGGAGCCTACTCTACATTGCAAATAGTCTGGGATCGAGTCTGAGCTCAAGGCAATACATGTTAGTAGTGCGTGATTTCGAAATGCAATGCTTGTAATTCGATAACTGGTCATTTTGTAACTGAAACTGTTACTCGATATGTATCGTCTTCATTAATTTTTACTAATGTTCATGAATGAAAATGTTTTTGTTAATCGTATTTTACTCCTCAATACTTATTAAATTTTCTATAAAACTACTTTAACGCAATGTTATAAATGTAAATGTCGATCAAAATGTAATTACCTTAGAAGGGAATGTGGGCTTAGTCCTTCAAAGGAGTTTATATTGCTGAAATCGTATCAACTTGGTTGGGTATGATATAGTGGGAAGAAGATTAAGTGAGGAATTGGGTTGAAAGGGGAAAGAGGATTCTAAAAGGGCGGCTGCATAAATTGAAAGGGCCAGGTACTTATTAAAATTCGCCCCCAGGAGGGCCATAGACCGCACAATACTTGAAACTAAATAAGTAATATTTCATATGCATTATGAAAGAGAGTGTATTTCAAAATGAAAATGAAATATTACTATTTAATTTACAATAAATATAGATATTTTAGTTTCCGTTTATATATTTATTTATTTGGCACAAAATACATGTTTTTTTTCATTTCCTTACAAAATGTTCTTATTCACAATTCCATTTACCTTAACAAGGTCCTACCTTCACTATAAAAGAAAAAAAAAACTAACACTAGAACAAAAAATAAATAAAATAAATATATAAAGATAAGGGTTAGAGTCCCCAAGTCTCACAAGCATTAAGATGCTCGTTAAAAGCTATGCAGATATTTATAAAATAACTTGCTGAGTCATAAATACTTTAGATATACATGCAGACCCAAAATATGCAAAACTTATTAACAATTAATTAGTTAAATTTACTTAATTAAAAGAATAATAAATAAATAAATACATACACACAGTAACAGGCACATGTCCACTCATACATAAACATATACGCATACTTACTTACACCCGCATACCCATCTCCAATATTCATAAAATAATATATATATTTAATAGCAATTCAACCTCATTCATTTTCTATTAAGCACAAGTTGGATTCAATATTAAACATTTTATATGAAATCGGATTAAAATCTAAATTATTATATCATTAAAGTTTCTAAAAAAGAAATAGATTAGAGGCGATGTATATATGATATCACATTTAACTAAAAAATAGCCCATAAATTATTTCTTATCATTTACAACGGGGTAACAATTTATGCCAACCGTAATAATTCAAGTTCGATCCCTTCAGAACTCTTGACGATTGATAATTAAATTAATTTTTTATGTGTTTAACTGTTATTTATTTTTCTAATCTACTTCATATTATTATAACTACAGTTACATTCATGTTTGTCAGAAACCTTTAAAAAAATGTATTAAATATACGACTACGAAAAGCTCTCTGTTTTTCATTCGTACATATGGTATCCTTAAACGTGAATATACATACATAGTATATAAAATATAGATGACAAGCTTTTTCATTTATATATGTAGAGTACATATTCATATATGTATATCTTAAATATTTTTATGAAGATTATTCGCAAAGTGGCGAAATAGCGGACCTCTTCGGGCCTCACCTGCCTCTTGTTTTAAGCCGATAAATTCCTTTTAATTCAGAACGTCATTCCATTTTCTAATTAATTCCTGAAGGCAGGCTTTAATCAAGGAATCCTTTTATACATAATTAAACTCTTTGAATGTTTTGTTGAGAAGAATGTTTTCCTTATAATATTAAAGAGCTAATAAAAAAATTATAAAATGTTAGAAATATTGAAATCACTTTCTTAATTTACATTTTTTTTCATTGTTTGGTTGATAAACTGTTGCATCACTCCCAATATCGATTTCATAAAGGAAGTATATTTTGTTTTTCTCATCTCTTCCTTCAAAACAAATTAACAAAAAGATACTACTAATTACTTTTATAAAATTGAAGTACTTTCTGTACATATGAGAAAGCGATTATTTTTCACCATCGTTTAAGGTATAAATAATTTTCAATAATGAAGATTCTTCTCCAGTTTCTTATTTGTTGTTTGCTTATTTCGGCATTTACAAACTTTGAAATGCTTTACTTATATAAGTATAAATGTGTACATATGTAGTGAAATATGTAAAAAGGGAATTCTTCAAAGAAAGATTGCTAACCATTGAGGACAACTAGCAGGCTAGAGATATACGCGAATTCCACGCAGACATTGGAGAAAAAAAGGTAGAAAATAAAGCGAGAAATACGCAAATGCGAGGAAAAGATGGCATTCTGACGGAATCTTAAAAAAGTAACTTCTCAATCAAAAGAACTCCACGAACCAAGAAGACATGTACCACATTGAGGACCTTGGCCTAGAAGAGGTTGTAAAACCAGATCTACTGGATGAAGAGATAGCTATCGAGGCTCAAAATAAGAAAGGCTCCAGGAATAGATAATCTACCATCAGAACTGTTTAAAGATGGAGGAGACGACTTAAGAGAGTAGCTACAACTTATCCAAATGATATGGGAAGAGGAAAGGATACCTGAAGCTCGTAAAACGGGCCTAAACTGTCTTATCCTAAAGAAAGGCTCCATGTATGAGTGTAGTAATTATAGAAGCATAGAATTACTTTCGGGTTCCTACAAGATAATGACCAATATCCTACTAAACCGTATATATTGGTATTATGAAAATATAAAAGGCGACCTCCAAGCTGGATTCAGAAAAGGGTGGAGCACGCTAGATCAGATGTCCATCCTGAAACAAGTACTCCGAAAACGAGGGGAAGTAGCTCAGGACGTCCACGCCCTGTTTGTCGATTTCAAAGCAGCCTATGATTCTGTGGACAGTAGCTGTATTTGAAAAAATCATGATTGGACTGGGAGTTCCCGGTAAGTTAGTGAGATTGACAAAGGGGTGTACAAACGATCCATAATAAAGAGTCGTAATACAAGGAAAGTATCCGAAGCCTTTATAGTTCAAACGGGCTTACTGCAGGGAGATGGACTGTCACCGATGTTGTTCAACTTAGCCCTGCAGAAGGTAATAAGAGCAACATCAAAAGAAAATGGAGGGGTCCACGTCGGAATGTATCATAAAATCCTTGGATATGCAGATGATGTAGCTGTTCTTGGAAGTAATCAAGAGGACATTGAGAAACTCGCTACAACGCTTATAATAGAGACAAAGCAGATCGGCCTTTAAGTAAATTAAGACAAAACAAAACACATGATAAAAAAACCCTGCATTCTACCCAAATCACTTTAATATGGTAAATTTTTCATTGTCTAGCTATAAATACATGCATTTGTATTTATATCTATTCCAAGTACACTCAAACACCAACTTAACAAACTACTTTTTTCGTGTGGTGACATACAGAAAAGAACGCATACTTTTTTTCCAGATTGTAAAAATATTTTCTTTTTTTTTCTAATAAATAATAACACAAAATTATTAATTTCATAATATCAGACCATATAAATAAATAATTTTCAGTCAAAATTACTTGGGTTCGGTCTAAATCTTAGTCAAGATTTACTATATAATTCTTCTGTATCTTATTGCTAAGAACTATCTCTTATTAATGAACAATAAACAATTTTTTGAAATGCCTAATTTTCTTTCGAAGCATTGATTAATTGTCCTAAAATTTGCATGATCAATCAAATGAATGCTTTCTTCTTAGACTAATCGTTAAAACAATTGTTTCTCAATTCCGCAGTTCATTATTTTTTCTAAAACAAGATTTTGCACCTGAAACACAATTACTATTGCTGCCTTTAAACGGGCGAATATATGTGAGTAACTTTCAAATATTTACTAATGTTACATCTTGCTAGATGCAAAAAATCAAAATTTAGATCGCACACTGGTGTACGTAAAAAGTTACAGAATACAACATGTAAGAAGTCTATTAGGTGAAAGTTGCTGATTGAAGTAGATTATAACTGTCTAAAATTTCCTGAAATTGTGAGAAAATGCATCATTAAATATCTTGTTAATTGCACTACATTGTTAGTGTGAAAAAAAAATTTTAAATTGTAAAAAAAAATGACAACTGTTCATTGATAAGGGACAAAACGAGCTGACTTGTTTTTAAAGTATGAAAGAGCTGGAAAGTTATTAATTACGTTTTTTTTTTTTTACTTTATTTATATTCTGTAGCAAAAATTAGTATTAAAAACTGGTCAAAAAATGTTATTTAAAATGTTTGTATATCATTATTTTAATAGTTTACTTATTGTCATCTATTAATTTAAATTTTATTCAAATGTCATAGATATCCGTCATTTGTTTTGGTTCCAATATATATTCAATAATAAGTCTGATTCTTTTCTTTATAAAATATTTTTTTAAGTGGAACTGATATCTTTAAATACAAAATAAAAAGAAACAAAGTGGATTTATCTAGAGTTTGTGGGACTCATATTCTTGAACAATATTTAATGTGTTTTATATACATAATCTTATTACCCGACTAAGCGAAGCGAGACGAGGGTTGTGTGTTTGTATCATCCTTTAAAAGCTACGCAACCCTTTTTAGAATGAATAGCTGGATCAATTTTTAAGTTTGGTCGCTCAAATTATTGTATGAGATCTCCCGAATGTTTTGAAAAATTCGTGCTAAAAATACTGACCCGTTATTAAATAAAATGTGTATAATCAATTTACTAAAAGCTTTGTAACGCTTTTTTGAGGGAGCTGTTGGATCGATTTTTAAGTTTGATGCCTGAAATTATTCTATGAGATCTCCTGAATTTTTAGAAAAAATTTGAGCTAATAATACTGACCCGTTATTAAATGAAGTGTGTATAGTAAATTTACGAAAAGCCTTGTAAAAAGCCTTGTAGCATTTTTGATCGAGCGGCTAGATCGATTTTTAAGTTTGATGGGTCAAATTATTCGGTGAGATACCCTGAGTGTTTGAAAACAATGCGAGTTAAAATATTCCCCCATTACTAAATAAAATGGGTTTAATCAGTCTTAAAAATGTTTTGTAAAGCTTTTTTGAGCGAACGGCTGGTTCGCTTGTAAAGTTTGATTTATTATATTATTCGGCGAGTTCCCGATCACGTGAGTATCTAGAAAGGAAAACGACACGAAGGTAATCTGCCCAGGGTGTCCTTTAAAAGGATTGTAACGGTGTTTTAATGGAATGCCTGGATTGATTTTTAAATTTAAGGCGTTTTATTTTGATTCCTGGAGAGTTTGGAAATAATTTGAGCTCAAAATTCAGCCAAATTACTGTTAAAATATTTTTAATCAATCCTCTAAAAGTTAAGTAAAGATATTTTGAGCGTATTGGAATGATCATTTTTTAACTTTGACGGCTACAATCAATCAGTTAAACTCCGTGATTGTTCTGAAGCAATTTGAGATCAAAATATTGACAAAACGTCAGCCCAGTAAGGTCAATATAGCATCCTCACCGTTTTCATCAGCTAAAATATAAAAATATTACAAGGTATACAATTTTTCGTATGATAATAAAATCTCTGGGAGAAGCCGATTCGGAAATACAGTTTCTCTTCAACATTCGCGTGTTTGATATCCACGAATTCGTTTATCAGCTAATATCAAAATGCGAATTTGAAGATTCCATATTTGGTTATCCTTAATTGACAAAAAAAAAATGCATACTGAACATGCATTTCACTACAAGTAAAGCAAAGGTCGTATACAAAAATTGATTGTTTTGCAATAGTGCATACAAACTGAATATTTCTTTATGCTTTATTAGTATAATTTCATCTTCTATTTTCCATAGTAGCATACTAAATAGTAGTTGCAGACTACAAAATGTCACTTTTAGCACAAATAGAATAAAAGATGAAATTTTTTACATACGACCTTTTGCACTAATAGTAGTGATATATACTTAATAAGTATGTTTTCACTCCTAAAATGGATGGAACTAAAAAATTTATAGGAAAAATTCAACTTCTTGCTTGTTCAGAGTTAACGAGACCAATATCTTCCTTCAGTCAGAACAAATAGCTCTAAGCTACTAAATATAAAAAAATGGGTAAAGTTCACATAACTTCGATATTTTAGAAGGAAATCGAGACCAAGACGAACTGGTTGAACTTCAATGGAAATGGACACAATCACTAATAAGACTTCTTCTTTTTATTTATTTTTTTTTTTTTTTACAAAATAAGAGTATAAATTACTTTACATGTATTGAAAATTACACGAAATCTAAGTAACGGCAGTAAGTGCCATGCCAGTAACGTATGGAATCGACCAAAGTATACAGTATCAAATAATTGTTTGAATAAAACCTAAAATTTTATAATCCCATAGCAATATTGTAATAACCTAACGCCCACTCCATATGATCAGTGCCTTCAACATTTCGCAGCCATTATATTGTTAACAATTATTTATATTAATTTTTAAATGGAATGCGATGAAATTGATACTAAGTAATTTCTATACTGTTCTCCAAATTTCCTCCATATTTGGGTCAATTGAATGCGCCGTTTTCAAACTATAGGCATATCACATATAATAGCACATTAGCAAATAACACATTTCCTGATCTGGAATGGAAAGTATTTTTTTTTTTTTATTAAAGTATCCACAAAAATGCATTTTCGGGTGCGCATGCAGAACTGCTGGTTAAAATTTAATAAAATTGATACGGGACCATCTAGACAACTACCCGCAAAATTCATGAAAATTTCATAAAAATCGGCTCAATGGTAGTAGGTGATATGCCCGTTACATCGATTTGACTACAGGCAGACAGACACCAAGCCAAATTTGATCCTTGATGTCTGAAACGTAAAACGCGAGTGAAATTTTCGATTCTGAGCACAAAATTTGTTTAAATCTCTCTCGCGAATACAATGCTTTCAAATACAAGGCCTTCGGTAGTGAGGAAGCAAAAATATTATTATACTTTAAGTATCTTAATTATTAATTGATTTTAAATCAAATCATCTGATCATATGTTATGAAAAAGAATCGTCAATGTATTAAAATCAAAAATGTAAAAATAAAAAATATTTCAATTAAAAAAACCCAACCACAGAAATTGGGAAATTTATTCCACCCTTTGAGATTGTACTTCCTTACCTACTTAGACATCTTGGAAGATTGATAGGGAAATTGACATCTATGAATATTTAAACTTATTGTAGTAGTCGGATTCCTACCACACCTCAACAATCTTGGGGATGTTGAAATGTACCGATACATGGGACGAAATAAATATATGCTTATTGCCGTAATGTGTTGTCAAAGGAATTCGACTACTACAATAAATTTAAATATTGGTAGATTTCAATTTCCCTTTCAATCTACCAAAATGTTTCTGTAGATATGGAAGTACATTTCCTTATGGTGGATAGAATTTTTCAATTTCTGTAGTAGGTTTTTCTTTTTTAATTAGAATATTTCTTTACTCTTAAATTAACACAAATATGAAAAATTTCAAATTAGTAAATACAAATCACTAATTACAGATGTTTTTACATTTGAAGCTTGATATCCAGGACTCGGACAGTTTGTGTACTTTTTGACCTGTTCTTTACATTTGATTCAACTACTAACAAATTATAGTTAAAAATATTCACCATAGTAATTGCGGTAGACGTACTTTTACTACTAATTACTGAAATGTTAATTCTTATCGTAAAATTCAGTTACATAAGTAACTATAAGAATCGTTATATATAATAATTCTTAAAGATATATATAGCAGATATATCTAACTGGTGGTATAATGTTGAACATACTCTACATCCATGATTTGCATAGATTTTTAAATAAATTACCTAATAAATCGTTGGTGTGTCACATTAAATATAATTGGTCCACTGCCGCGGGTATATCCCTCGCTAGACGAATGACTAACCTCGTTAGCAAGTTATTCTCTATTAGGGAGCAGGGGCCCTGCAAGAAGTCGACTCCTAATGGCGGACATTGTTAAAGTTGGCAGGCATCTTGTTAGATTATAGTCACTTAGCGCCAAGTGAAGTGGGGGTGTCCTTTTGTGGTCGGAATTCGGGGTGAATGAAAGAAAAAAAATGTAACGTCGGGTCGTTCTGTAGTTCAGGAACTCTTCCAGGTAAGAGTTACATCATGGAAATGCTATAAATCATTCTGATGATAACTTTTAAAATAATTAAAAAATATTATATTGAGTTGGAAAATGAGCCCTTTAATTTTTTCTGTTTATTTTTATGTCACTATGAAACACTTCTTATCTGAGGAATCAATCCCTAACGTGGATTGCTTGTCCCTTTTGTAATATGTCAAAAACTATATATGTTAACTCTTGTTGAAACTAGCTTAGTGTTTTGTTTGTTTTGGGACTGTGAGTATGGAACAAAATATTCTTTATCGGCATATTTTGTTGAATTATTTAAAAAAAGGTTAACGTGCTGCAGAAGCTTATAGCAAAATTTGCAATTTATCGGTTTAAGGCCTTAACCGAACTTCCCTGTCAAAATTGGTTTGACAAATTTCATTCAGGAAATTTTGACATCAACGATGCTCAACGGTCTGGTCGCCAACATGAAATTGAAACGAGTAATGTTAAGGTCATTGTTGATAAAAATCCCACTCAATCAGTGCGAGAGACTGCCATGGCTCTAAATTTGTCGCACACAAGCATATGAAACCAGTTGTACAAGCTCGGCTATGTTTCCAGGCTTAATATTTGGGTCCTACACATGATTTTTTTTCGAAAATTACAAAAAATGTTATAAATTCAATACAACTTTAGGCTATCTACAGGAAATTAATCCAATTAATAATTAAATTAAAACCAAAATGGAGTTTTTGTTTATTTATTCCGTATGTAAACATTAAATCAAAAAACATTCATACGACTTTGAAGAGAAATAATCCAGATTTCCAACGGATATAGTAACATCGAAGTTGGAGAACATCCTAAAGAGTAAAGATGTTCCACCAAGACTAAGCTAAGCCCCACACCTCATTGGTCATTCGCAATAAATTATTGAGCTTTGGATGGGACCTTTTGCCCCACCCTCCCTATTCACCAGCTCCAAGTGACTAGCACTTATTCCGGTCTCCGCAGAACTCGATGAATGGAAGAAATTCCTAAAGGAAGAGGACATCAAAAACCACTTGGATCAGTATTTCAACAATAAACTCTTGACATTCAATGAACAAGGCATTATGCAGTTAGTGGAAAGATGGGGAAAAGTCATATTAAATAATGGTCAATAAATTGTCGATTAAAATTAATTTTATGTATATAGTACATTTAGTTTTATTTCCCTCTTGAAAAACCGAAAGGACTTATTTGCCAAACCACGATTTATTTATAAAAATATTTCTGGCTTTACAACCACATAAGTCATTTTCGCCGTTTATTAAAATTATTTAATCAATTACTACTATTATTTAAATTATATGTAATTAAAGGTGACATATACAATTTTCAAAAAAAGGTAAAGTTAAATATACAAGCAAAATTAAATTAAAATTAGAAAAGTTAAAATACTAAGTTATTATATTAAAATATTAAAAGTTAAAGGTTAAATGAAGAAAAATCAACAAAAACTGCAAAAAGTAATAGTCATACATAAGAATAATAGAAGTTAACATGTAGAGTTTAATAACCATACTTGCAAATCACAAGAAAAAAAAAGTTGATATCTAGAGTATTAATATTAATTTAGGTTAATTAAAATTAGATGTTAGAAATTATAATAAGAACATTTAATAAAAACAATTTAAATTAAATTAAATTAAAGTTATCATTAAATTTATTATTATGTTAGATTAGTTAAATCAAATTAATTTATACTGCAATTAATATTAGCTTTAGGATAATACTTATTGAATATCTTAATAATAATTTACAATAATTTGAAAATATAAATATTTAATCTAGAGATATAAATAAAACAAGATGCGCCTAAAATAGATGAATAAGGAAATAAAACAAATTTGAGGTGTCATCAGGTATGTCAGAGATATATTCGTTGTCTTTGAAATCAGAATTTTGTTAACCGAAAAAAAATGACCAATTTAGAAAAATTACATTTTTTATACAAAAAAATATTATATTTTAATAGGTCCGTCAAATAAAGAAAAAGTTTTTAATTTATTTACGTAACCAATATTAGCGGGTTGATTTCATATCGTTGAATATTACAATATTATAAATTATAATAATACGATGAAGGTTAAGTGAAAATTAAAGTAATTTTGAACATATATATTTGTTGGGTATTTTTTGTGTTATTTTCTATTGTGATATTGTTATGTTGTGTTACTTTTTATTTATGAATAATTTTATGAATAATAATCAGCTAAAAAAAAGTCATAAAGAAATTTCATTTCTTAAGGTAAAAAAAGTTAGAGAAATTGTTATAAAAATATTATTTATCTCTTATTTTATTTATTATTAAGACAACCTGGTCTCTCTAACTAAAACCTTTTCGACCCACCTTACAAAAATATTCAGTAAATTTATCACCTTAAAAATAATACAATTTATTTATTGAAAACGTTTACAATTGCCTTTCTGTATATATTGTTAATGTGTTATGACAGTTAGCGAACTTCCCCTGCAAAATTAACATAATTGCTTGAATGGAGAAACCTCCCAGCGAAGGCACTCCTATCGTGAAGTATCCTTTTAAATAATCAAAACATTTGGTTTCTATTCATAACCTAACATACTACTGGGTTACTATCAGAAATTTTATAATTATTATTAACATTTTTAATTCAACAGTTGAATACATACAATTACTTACTAAAACCTATTTGGATTTACGAATCAAAGATATTTGGAACAACTAAAAATGCTTACATAAAATTTTTTTCAAGCGAAAACATTCAGGACAATAACAAAAACACTATGGTGCAGAGGAACAAAACTTTACATATTGATCTTCATATGCCCGCTGTTAACGAACACATCCGAACCAACTTCAAACGATTCCATGATAACTTACATGGAGACCCAAACATACTTAGAAATGGCCACAACACACGCGCCAGATCACGTCCATAGAAGACTGAAGAGGAGCTTGATGAGGGACCTCCTCGACTAATGTAGATATCACTCCAGGAGGAGATGCCGCTGGATACTGACCCCTCTCCTGCCTTCCATGCCATTAAAATTTTCAAATATCATCAAATTCCCTATTATTTTATGACAGGTATGAATAATAAATTGCAAGTTAAAAAAATTAAAATATTAATAATATAACTACGCATATGATTAGGTTCTCTTCTTTAGTACCGATTATGTTTCAGTTCGAGTTACTACGATTTTAATTTTATAACATTTTTTCATATTTCTATATTTTAAATGCTTTTGTTGTACTTAGTTGTGAATTTGTATGACCATATCATTCTTATTATCCAAGATTGTCAAAGATTGCAATATTTGTAAGACTCTTTCCGATCATTTTCAAAGAATAGCTAGTGTAAGCCAATAAA
Organism: Nezara viridula; assembly: GCA_928085145.1. Classification (NCBI taxonomy): domain Eukaryota; kingdom Metazoa; phylum Arthropoda; class Insecta; order Hemiptera; family Pentatomidae; genus Nezara; species Nezara viridula. Next base: position 156,673,724 of record OV725077.1, on the reverse strand, counting down.
GTAAATACATTTTATAAAAACATTGGTGCGGTGCGAACATCACACAACTTTCACTTACACACACAATCATCCTCTTCTTAGTATAAATAAGTATTTTTAGACAAAGAGGAACTGAAAGTAAAAAAATATAGATGTTATGTTTATTTATATTTCATTGTGGGTATTTTTATTTGTATAAATACCCTTATATATATATATTTAAAAAAATATATTTATATCGCTGTAATGTATACAATATATATATATATATATATATATATATATATATATATATATATATATATATATATATATATATATATATATATATTTTTTTTTTTTTTTTTTAATATAGTACTTATTCATTGAAAAATATTACTGTCTCTAGGACATAATGTATACAATTAAATATTAAATAATACCAACAATAGCATTTATGAAAACCGCATATGTATATTTGCATCTTGTTTGTCGGACTGCATCTTATATTAAGCTTATGTTACTATGGAAGCTAGTTCTAATCTTTAGGGTGTGCTTGTATTCCTTTGGTTCCTCAATTACGACTATTCTCCGTTACGATCACATATTTTTCCTTTAGTTAATTGTCAAATTCTGTCACATTTTATCTTTTAAATTAGAGATTAATGTGAAATGGTCAATTGTTACAAATAAAAAAAATCAAATTCAAATAAAAAATTTTAGATGAAGCTAGTAATGAAAATTAGCCATTTAAGCCCTGTTAGAGAACATAAATAAAAATAAAACCTACATTATATTAAAAACTGCATAATTTTACACTAATATAATGAATTAATCAAAATCGTTAGAGCCGTTTTCTAGAAAATCGTAAAAATCTGTTTAGTCCATAGCCGGTTTGATGAATGCCACAATATTAGGCTCACCAAAAAGCTGTTCGAGTTCTCTCTTTTTTCCTTATTTTTCAGTGGTCATCCTTGTTTACTGGATCAAATATCTGTCAAAGGATCTTCCATTCCCAAACCTTCAGGATCGTCTTACTCTCTTTGGTCATCAACCAGCACTCACTTCCATATGTCACCACCGGTCTTATTATTGTCGTGTATGTGCTTATTTTTGTCTTTCAAGACAATACTGGAAATTTAAGCAGTTTTTTAAGAGCAAAAAGGCATCTGCTTCCAGCTGCTATTCTGGCTTTGATCTCTGCATTTGTATCATTGGCTTCTGTTTCTAGAGATCCTAGATATTTGAAGATCTTACAGTGCTTGAATTTGTGCCCATTAATTTTCACTTCTTCTTTCTGACCTAACTGAGTTCTATATGTCCTCATATACTTCGTCTTAGCTTTATTTGTGTTCAAGCCTCTGCTCGCTGCCGCCACTTCAAACTCTTCCAGCGCTTCTGAAAGGACTTGTAGTGTAGTGATGGCTACATCATCTGCAGAGGCCATGTGCTGGATAAGCACATAATATATATAAATAGTTTTAAGTGTTATGTTTATCGTTTTTTTTTTGTACTGTGCAAATTATTAATTAACTTCCTTCTTTTTTTTCTTAAATTGATTTAATTCCTTCTCACCAGAAATAATCCTTTTTTTCAGAACAACTTTGTAATTCTTGAGGGGTTTCTTCTAGACTGAAGGTACTTTTACGTTATATTTTATTCTAATATCTTAGGAATATGTTCCTTCCTTGATAGGAGTATTTTTTGAAAGTTGTTAAATATATTTCTATTTGAAAAAAACATTAAATTAAATTTGCTTAGTGAAGGAAGCAGCTGTGAATTATTCCTTCATTTGCATTCCCAAGGACCAAGTTTTTAATTTGTTTTGTCCCTCTCTGTTGTTAATCTGTATGAATGGCGTATTGTGAATTAATTGACATACAAATTATGGTGAACCAAAAATAGAAGAAGTGAAATACTAAGGATTTCATTGAATTCTAACAGGATGTTGACAAGCTATTATCTTTGAATAACGCTGAAGAAAGGGAAGAAAATATAAAATGGTTTGCGAACTACAAAGGATTTATTCCATACCTGAGGGTGACATCTTTGAGTGGGAGAGCAGAACTCTAAAAAGGAACCCTTTTGGGTCTGACAGACATTCCAAACAAAGGGACTTGAGAGACTTTAAAAAAAAATATTAACTATACGGTCAATTTATAGTTTAGAAGCAATAAAAATAGTGCATAGTTTATATATATCTTCATTTATTATTTCTTCTCAGAAAAGCCTTTTATTTTATTTTTAATACCTTAAATTTTTCAAAAAGGATGAGAAAATCACTGAGATTATCTCTGAGGTTGGCACAGCCCTTGGAGTGTTGTTATGTAAAAGACCACGATAACAAAGTCGGCCCTGAAATACATTATTTTCCCAAATCTTGTTAGTCTGGAGAAATGAGGTGTTTCAGTTTTATATTTCTAGAGTATTCAGTTTTATATTCATGTAGGAGAAATTTTTACTTTTTTTATTTAACAACTTATACAATTTATGACAAAAAATAGCCTAAGTTTAAATAGTTATTACATCGATAAACATTTTAAATATACGATACTGACAAAAATGCCTCGGAGTCGTTTTCATTTATAATAGTATTAGTATGGAATTTGTACTAATACTAATGGTTTATTAGTATTACTATTGAAAATATAATATTATTGCTATTATTAAAGTGGAACACATTATTGCGCTTGAAATCATGATATTTATTAACGAATTAGAAAATAATTATGATTATTCTTTTCATGATAACAGAATTTCATTACAGGAGTTTCAATTTAATTTTCTTGTATTATTTTGTTTGTTGGTTATAATATAATTAACTCAACAAGTATAAAAATATTTTAATGAAGAGATTGTCTAAATAAATACTGATTACTTTTTAAACATTCAAAGTTCAATATAATAAAATTCTAAGCTTTTAGTTAATTAATGCCCATTCATTCACTTTCAAACTTATTAAGTTTTAGTGTGGTACAGCTGTGTCCAGAAATATTTCATGGCTTGCGCTATCAAAGTTTTTGAATGGTACATGTTGAGGGGATTTTGAACTTTTGAGGTGGCACATGCCGGCGAGTTTATGAATTTTCTGAATAAAATATTTCAAACCATGTATGGTCAGAGCTTCGGTGATGGGACATGGCTAAGGAAATGTTTGTCTTCTTTTTCTATTTAACACATTAAAAATTAAAAAAAAAATTATTCAGTCAAGCAGAAGTAATCTCCTATGAGAAGGAGTTAGTCGAGGGTGCGTTCAAATAAATAATAAATTAAAATATATTAATTATTTTAATTTTTGCCGACGTTTCGACCCACTTTGCAGGTCGTCTTCAGGGCTACAAAAGATTCAAAACATGTTGAAAATAAAAAATAAATATAAGTATATATAAAATAAGAAGAAGTTGTCAGATACAGAAATAAAAGATGGTATCAGAGATATAGTGGGTGACAATGTAGTTAAATATTAAGAATTATATATGTAGAAGATACAAATAAATGGAAAATAAGTATGAATAAAAATAAAAATAAAGGAGAATATAGCATGTAAGTTAAAAGTAAACAGATTGGGATAAAAGATAAGGAATAAGTGTATAACAAACTAATAGAGATTACATTAGATAACTGTGGGTTAACAGATAAAAAAAATAAATACATGAATGTTAACGAATAAATATATTGATTAATCTCAATTTGTTCTTACAGTTGTCAATAGAGTGTATTGTTCTTCAATCTAGAAAAACTGGAATCTTTCGATCAATATGGAAGCTTATTATTTGCATTTAAAGTCCAACGTGTTCACATCACTGAGCTCATGTCCTTAACTGGTGCGTTCACTCTAAGTATGTATATGGTCAACGATTTTTTAATTTTTACTTTACCTTGAATTATTTTTATGAGGCAAGTGGCATATATAATAAGAGGCGCATATATATATATATATATATATATATATATATATATATAATATATATATATATATATATATATATATATATATATATATATATATATATATAAGATAAAGACCGGAGACTGGCGATATCAGCCTTAATACCATCTTGTAATGTAAATAAACATAGCAATTGTATATAAGGCAGATTATTGGACGAATAAAGCAGTGTTTATTCAGAAGCCGTGAGTATTGTTTCTCGTTCCTCTTTCCTTCTTTTTTTTTATTTTTAAAGCCCGGAGACGCTTAACTGGTGCCGAAACCCGGGAGAACGTCAGGAGAACACGGAAGTAAAATTTTTTTTTCTGTCTTTATTTTAATTTTTTTTTCTCTTCTCCTAGTCATAAGGAAAAGACGAGATGCCGACAGAGGGCATAATTCGACCAGGAGTGTTGAACGCACCTGAAATGCCGCAACCTCAGGAAATGCCGATAGCGCAGATTCCTCAGATCGCCCCTCAGGTTCCGCAGATTCCGCAGATACCTCAGATACCTCAAGTACCGCAGATACAAGAGATCCCTCCCTTACCTAGGGACACATTGGCAGAGGCGCATGCCAATGCATTGGAGTGGATGAAGATAAGGGCAGCAACCACGCAGGATCTACGGAGAGCAATCGCAGACCTGGAGCGATTCGGGGGCGAGATAGGTGAACTTAATCACTTCCTGAAAGGCGGAGACCGCCTCATATCAAGAATCGAAGCAAAGGTGGCGGAGGACCTCGTGAACTTGGGAGACGCAGAAGCACTGAAGGCAGCTCTCGTGTGCCGAGTGAGGAGGAACATCCTCAACCAAATCCAAGCGGACGAGGAGACACCATGGCCAGTGATTAAGGAGCGTTTGAAGAAGGCTTTCGGAGGGGGCCGATGGACGCCGGAAGAAGATATCTTCCAAATGTTTAGGGAGTGTCGGTCCCAACGCCAAACAAGAGGACAGTATGCGGGGGTACTAGTGGCGAAGTACAACCGCATAACTGAGAAAATGCGTGAAACCATGAGTGTGGGAGAGGTCGAGGCTAGGATGGAATTCCTTTCGACAATACTCAAGGTTCAGTTAGCTAAGGAGACTGGGAGAAGGGACGGACTGCCTAGAGAGCGATCGTTCCTCGAGTGTGCCCAAGAAATGATAGATCTGAGTGCAAGAGAGGAAGAGACGCGGATGGAAGTAGAAGAACCAGGGTGGACCCGAGTGAGTGACAGACGACCCCGGACAGCCCAGATAGGGTGGAGGAAGAGGGAAATGAAACACCCGAACGGAGAAAAAGCCACGACGGGCGAGAGAAGATCCGGACAGTCCAGGCCTAGGAATGGACCCCGGAGGGAAGACCGAAAATGTCACGGGTGCGGGAAACCGGGACATTTGGTAGCACAATGTCCGCGCACTAGATGTTTCGAGTGCGGGACTGAAGGGCATATTGCCAGACAGTGCCCGTACATGTTTCGCAGGAGGGAGAGACCTCTAGACGAGCCAATGGAGGTGAACGCTCAAAAGTTGAAAAAACGAGCTAGGATGCAGCAGAGAGACGGATCTTCGGAAGAGGCAACCGAGGAGTCGGGGACGTCGGGAACGGAGACTGACGAGCCAGCCAGCAGTGGAGGCGAAGGAGGCAGGAGCAGCCAACGGAGCGAGCAACGACGAGCGACGGCGGTAAGGAGGAAGCGAGGTGGCATCTGAGAAGGGTGTCAGCAGAGAGGCGACCGCACAGCAACCTGCAACAATATTAGAGGTAAGCCATGCTGGTTGCCGATTATTGAAGTAGATGGGGGAGTGAAGTGTCTCGTGGACACAGGGAGCTCGAGTACTATCTTGACTCGGGGGCGTTGGGGAGAGTGTGCGGGAGCGAGAGGGTACTCCGGATACAAAACTGTGGCTGCCAGCTAATCACTCTGGGTGGTCCCTGTAAAGTAGAAGGGGAAGCGTCAATTACGCTTGACCGGTGGGCAGGGAAAAAGGGGGAGCTAAGGGTGCATGTGGTAGAGAGCATGGCGCGGGAGTACCAAGTCATAATAGGGTGTGATCTGTTAGGACAGGTAGGGGTAAGCATTAGAAACCGTAGAGGAGCTTGGAGTATCAGGCTGGGAAAGAGGAAATTTGGATGTATAGGGGTCGCGAGAGAAAGAAGGGTGCGGATAGGAGCGGTGAACAGGGTGGAGGACTGGAGAAAGGCGTTACAAGCGGAGTTCGTAGATATTTTCTTCAGGGAGGGCGAGGTATTGGGGGTAACAGGGAAGACGGTACACGAAGTTCCACTGAAGCAAGATAGGGTGACCTACGTAAAGGAAAGGAGATACCCGCAGGCGATGAGGCAGCATATTCGGGAGGAATTGGAAAGCCTGAAAGAGCAAGGGATCATAGTCGATAGCACCTCGCCATTTAATAGTCCCCTGTGGGCAGTGAAAAAGAAGGCAGCGCCAGGGGATAATAAGGAAAAATACAGAGTGGTAGTGGACTATCGTAGGTTGAACGACAACACGGTAGACGAAAAGTACCCGATCCCTAGATTCGAAGATATACTTGATAGGTTGAGTGGGGCCGTGGTGTTTAGCACGTTGGACCTCAAGGCGGGATACCACCAAATACGGATGCACCCGAAGGACCAACATAAGACGGCGTTTACATTCGAAAGGGGGCATTACGAATTCACCAGAATGCCGTTTGGTCTGAAGAATGCGCCCATAACGTTTCAACGCCTGATGGACGAATTTCTGAGGGGGATCGACGACTCCGTATGTCAAGTATATATGGACGACCTGCTGATTTTTAGCAGAACGGAAGCCGAACACGTGGGGCATTTGAGGTCGGTATTCGAAAGGCTGCGACAATTCGGGCTGAAACTGTCAAGTGAGAAGTCCCTGTTGGGACAAACGCGAATCAATTTTTTAGGCCACACTATTTCTAGCGAGGGGGTCAGACCGGATGCGGCAAAGGTGGAGGCTATCACACGAATGGCGGTGCCACGGGACGTTAAAGGGATTCGTAGGCTTCTCGGGACGCTGAATTATTATAGAAGATTCGTACCTGAGATGGCAGAATACTTGGTACCTATCAATAACTTGCTGAAGAAAGGCGCGAGGATCGTGGTGACACCGGAAATGGAAAATAATATTCGGAAATGCATGGATAGGTTGCAGGCAGAACCCGTATTGGCGTTCCCGGATTTTGAGAAGCAGTTCAACGTCACCACCGATGCGAGCGAATACGCGTTGGGGGCCGTTTTATCTCAGGGCAGAAGTGAGGGTGAACGTCCGATAGCATACGCGAGCCGACGACTTACGAGCGCGGAATCACGGTACAGCGCGTTAGAGAGGGAGCTACTCGCGATAGTGTGGGCCATCGACCATTTCAGGCCGTATATATTTGGGAGGAAGTTTCGAGTCCACACCGATCACAAACCCCTTCAGTGGGTAGGAAAACTTAAGGAAACCTCTGCGAGGGTCACGAGATGGAAAGAATTCCTTAGTCAGTACAACATGGAGGTGGTGTATAAGCCGGGAAAGGAAAACGTGGTGGCAGACTGGCTCTCTAGGGCCATCATGATCAACGCGGTAGAAGAGGACGGAGGAGGTCCATCGCGGGACGTGCGCCAATTCTTGAGGGAATGGACTCCTGAGGGTGAAGGGGCAGATGATACCGTCAGTATAGAGGACAGGGAGGGGTCCCCGGAAGAAGATAGCTCAGCGGAGGAAAGACCAGAGGCGATGGAGGAAATAGACGAAATCATCAACGACAAGCATAGACAGGTAATCTGGAAAACCAGGACAACAGGGATCATGAAAATAGATTACCGAAGATACGGGAAAAGTAGGATTCGCGTCATTTGGTCGCAACCCGGGGTGAGCGAGGAGCAAATCCGTACGGCACTGAAGGACGCCACGGAGCCGGGAAAGACACACCATCTCTATGTTGGGAACAACACGGTATGGGAGAAAATAAAGCGGATGTGGAGATCCGAGCGGATAGGCATGGATAGAACGATCATCCGGTGCAAGTATGCAGTGGAAACCGTACAGGATGAGGAGCAGCAACAAGCAATTACATTGGCATACCACCAGGGGAAGACCAACCACCGAGGCGTCAACGAGACGTTGCAGGCATTACGGCGAAAGTATTTCTGGTGGGGAATGAAAAAATCTATCCAAGGAATCATCGGGAAATGCGAGGTATGTATGCGCACAAAGTATGATCGACACCCCCCCAGAGGAGTTCAGGAAGAGACACCTACAGGGAATATGCCGCTACAAGACCTCCAGATCGATACATTCACCTGGAAAGGGTTCAAGTGGGTCACGGTCATCGACACCTTTAGTAAAGTAGCTATGGCACATCAGGTCATGGACAAGTCTGCCAATGCAGTTGCGGAAGCCCTACAAATCTGGATACAGTTTTACGGAGTTCCCGAGAGGATCACATCAGACGGTGGTAGAGAATTCGACAATACCGCGATTAGGGAGGAGGTGAAAAGGTTAGAGGTTGTGTGGCATTATAACACACCGGGACACCCTAAGAGTAGAGGAGGAATCGAACGCTTGCACAGCACGTTGAGTGACCACATCCGTGTATATCAGGGAGAGAAAGGGTTGGAGCCGGATGTTGCGATGAAGAAAGCCGTAACAGCTTACAACCATTCGATCCACTCCGTAACGGGTTTTCACCTGTGGAAATACTATTCGGGATGCGCAGGCCAAGGAGAGATTGGGGGGAAACAACGACCAATGAACATCTCGTAGAGCAAATCCAGAATACTAGGGTAGAGGTAGGAAAGACGTGGGGGAAGGTAGCGGGGAGAATTCAGCGGGAAAAGGAGAAGCGGGTAGCGCGGCAGAATGTGCAGGTACGTGACCGAATGGGAGAATTAAAAATCGGAACAATAGTGTATCGTAGAATTGGAACCAACAGAGGGAAACAATTGTTACGGTACGAGGGCCCATTCAGAGTGATTGCTATTAGGGAGCATAATCTGGTAACCATTGAAAGCATTAACGAACCTAAGAAGAGGAGAACTGTTCATATTGAACAATTGAAGCTCCCAATGTTAGAACCGGTACAGAAACCAATTGATTCGTAGTACCCTTATCGCGTATTATAAAAAAAATATGTTTTTTTTATTATTATTACTGTTGATGATGTCATTTTTTTTATTATTTTTGTTGTTCTTGTAAATAAAGATATGGCAGCATAATAGAGGTGATTGTAATTTTTATAGGATTAAGAGCTCTGTTCCATTGTTAATAAGACGCTGTGTGTTTACTTTCTGTGGTTTATTTCTTTTTATTTATTTCTCGTTCCAGCGGAGTGGAAGTGAGGTTTGGTGTACTTTAAGTTTATACTGGTACAAATAATTGTAAAGGGTTAAGGCTGATACCGGTGGCTCCGATCTGGGAATTTACAAGTTTCCGAAAATCCTATTCGTAAACTGGTGGGGGGGAGATAAAGACCGGAGACTGGCGATATCAGCCTTAATACCATCTTGTAATGTAAATAAACATAGCAATTGTATATAAGGCAGATTATTGGACGAATAAAGCAGTGTTTATTCAGAAGTCGTGAGTATTGTTTCTCGTTCCTCTTTCCTTCTTTTTTTTTATCTTTCAAGCCCGGAGACGCTTAACTTATATATATATATATATATATATATATATATATATATATATATATATATATATATATATATATATATATATAAAGGAGGAAATATATATATATATATATATATATATATAAAGGGGAAAGGGCGAGCAGTAAGGCCTCCTTATTACCCAAGGTTTATATACGAGTATATGTGGTCTGTATCTCTGCAATACCCTCTCCGGAAAGTACTCTTCTACAGCATATATTATCTACACTAATATTTATTTAATATATATTATATAATGCATATTTTAAATAAATATTACCTGATATAATTAACACATCATATATATATATATATATATATATATATATATATATATATAATATATATATATATATATATATATATATATATATATATATATATATATAAGATAAAGACCGGAGACTGGCGGTATCAGCCTTAATACTATCTGGTAATGTAAATAAACAGGCTAAGTGTATATAAGGAGGCTTATGGAACGAATAAAGCAGTGTTATTTCAGAAGTCGTGTATGTTACATCTTTTCCCTTTTCCTTCTTTTTTTTTGTTTTCTAAGTCCGACGACGCTTAACTGGTGCCGAAACCCGGGACAACGTCAGGGAAGTAATTTTTTTTTAAGTAGATATTTTTTTTTTTTTGGTGTTTAAGGAAAAGGTGAAATGCCGACAGAAGGATTGATTAGACCGGGAGTACTAAGCGTACCGGAAATTCCTCAACCTCAGGATATTCCACAGATCAATCAGGTACCCCAGATCGCGCCTCAGGTACCTCAGATACCTCAAGTCCCTCAGGTAGCACAGATCCCTCAGATCCAGGAGATCCCTCCATTACCAAGGGACACGTTGGCAGAAGCACACGCCAATGCCTTGGAATGGATGAAAATAAGAGCAACAACCACGCAGGACTTACGGAGGGCCATTGCGGACCTGGAACGATTCGGAGGCGAGGTAGGCGAGCTCAACCATTTCTTGAAAGGCGGAGATCGTCTTATGTCAAGAATCGAGGTGAAGGTGGCGGAGGACCTGGTGAACCTAGGGGACGCTGAAGAACTAAAAGCAGCTCTTGTGTGCCGAGTAAGGAGGAACGTCCTGAACCAGATCCAAGCGGACGAGGAGACTCCGTGGCCGGTGATTAAGGAGCGGCTGAAGAAGGCTTTTGGAGGAGGTAGGTGGACACCGGAAGAGGACATATTCCAAATGTTTAGGGAGCGGCGGGCCCAACGACAGTCAAGGGGGCAATATGCGGGAGTACTCGTGGCGAAGTACAATCGCATAACCGAGAAGATGCGGGAAACAATGAGCGTGGGAGAGGTCGAAGCCAGGATGGAGTTTCTGTCGACAATATTGAAAGTCCAGCTGGCTAAAGAAACGGGGAAGAGGGACGGACTGCCCAGAGAGCGATCGTTCCTCGAATGCGCCCAGGAGATGATCGACCTAAGTGCCAGAGAGGAGGAGACACGGATGGATGTGGAAGAACCGGGTTGGACCCGGGTGACGGATAGACGACCATGGACAGCCCCGACAGGTTGGAAGAAGAGGGACACCAGGCAGCCGAGTGGAGAAAAAGCCCCGACGAGGGAAAGAAGATCGGGACAGTCGTCGAGGCCGAGGAATGGGCCCCGGAGGGAAGAGAGAAAATGTCACGGGTGTGGGAAGCCGGGACATTTAGTAGCGCAATGTCCGCGCACCAGATGCTTCGAGTGCGGGACGGAAGGGCACATAGCAAGGCAGTGCCCATACATATTTCACAGGAGGGAGAGACCTCAGGACGAACCCATGGAGGTGAATGTGCAGAGGATGAGAAGACGAGCCAGGGTACATCAGCGGGACGGATCTTCGGAGGAGGCAACCGAGGAGTCAGGAGCGTCGGGAACGGAGACGGACGAACCAGGCAGCAGCGGAGGTGAAGGAGGTAGGCGCAGCCAACGGAGTGAGCAGCGACGAGCGGCGGCAGAAAGGAGGAAGCGGGACGACATCTGAGGAGTGTGTCGGCAGAGAGGCGACCGCACAGCAATATGCAACAACATCCGAGGTAAGCCATGCTGGTTGCCAATTATCGAAGTAGACGGGGGAGTAAAGTGTCTTGTGGACACGGGTAGCTCGAGCACTATTATGACTCGAAGGGCGTTAGGAAAAGGGTGCGGGAGCGAGAGGGTACTCCGGATACAGAAATGTGACTGCCAGCTGATCACTCTGGGTGGTCCCTGTAGTGTAGAGGGTGAGGCGACAATTGGGCTTGATCGGTGGACAGGGAAAGAGGGTGAGCTAACGGTGCATGTGGTAGAGAACATGACTCGGGAATACCAAGTCATAGTAGGGTGCGATTTGTTAGGTCAGGTAGGGGCGAGCATTAGAAACCGTAGAGGAGTCTGGAGCGTTAGGTTAGGAAAGAGGAAGTTCGGATGTATAGGGGTCGCGAGAGAAAGAAGGGTGCGGATAGGAGCGGTGGACAGAGTGGAGGACTGGAGGAAGTTGCTACAAGAGGAGTTTAGGGATATCTTCTTCAGGGAAGGTGAGGTATTAGGAGTAACAGGGAGGACGGTGCACGAAATCCCACTGAAACAGGAGAGGGTAACTTACGTGAAAGAGAGAAGATACCCGCAGGCGTTGAGACAGCATATTCGGGAGGAGCTAGATAGTCTAAAAGAACAGGGAATCATAGTTGATAGCACCTCACCATTCAATAGTCCCCTGTGGGCGGTGAAAAAGAAGGCAGCGCCGGGGGATAATAAGGAAAAATACAGGGTGGTAGTAGACTATCGTAAATTGAACGATAACACGGTAGACGAGAAGTACCCGATCCCGAGATTCGAGGATATACTCGATAGGTTGAGTGGGGCCGTGGTCTTTAGCACGCTGGACCTCAAGGCGGGATACCACCAAA
>OV725077.1:156642731-156660821 GCA_928085145.1 Nezara viridula | reverse complement strand
AGGTACATCAAAATATTGAGATGAGACATGTATCCCATGGCAACGCTACAATTAATGTGATGCTGTTTGGATGCAAACCCTTTGTTTTGCATTATCTCGAAAATTGTATATTTTTGGGCTTGAAAACACAGTGCCCGATAGTTCTGAACTATTTGGGTCTTGGTGTACGCATCAAAATCTTCAAAGTCTAATTTATCTCGTATTGATCTACAGACTTATCACCACTTCAGTATGAAAGCCTAGCAAAGTGTTTATATTGCCTCTATTTATTTTAGAAAGAAAAACAAAAGCGGAGAGTACGATTTGCTAACCTCAAGTGAAATTCTGAATCCAACCGTACTCCATTCATGATATTTTAGCATGCCAGGAGCTTTTATTTGGTACAAAACCGATTTTGAGAATTACTGTAATTACATGCTTGTATGCGAGGATACTCAATGTTTAGATTATGAATGAATACAAATAGGATTTAACAAATAGGATGAATACAATAATATCTATGAAGTTCCCAACATAATAATTAATTATTTTTCTGCCCCGATAATACTGTCCTCACCAAAACAACTAATGTGAACATAGTAGAAAAAAAAGAACTTGACCTTTTAATTGTAAATTTTCCTTAGCAAATAATATTTGTATATCTGAGGCATGCTAATAACACTAATGAATTAAAAATATTTGTTTTTTCTCATAGACAACTTAAACCATTGAATTATTGAAATGTCTTGGAGTGATGTTCTGTTTATAGTTGGTGTTTTTTTTTTTGTTTTTTTTTAATGTTGATGTGAGATAAGCTATCTTACGTCTGCTTTAAGTGATCTTCACCCTGATTGTGCCTGCATTGGTCAACAAATTATAATTTTGTCTTGAGCCTTCGGCTTTTCCTAATCAAATTTATAAGAGTGAACTTTCAACGCAGAAGGTCTCATGTTTGTGAATTCTATCTGAATTCAGTGGGTTATTTCTTAGTGTAACATAATGATCTTCAGTGCTTGCATCCATTAATTTTTCAAAAATAACACATTTGGTAAAATCTCCTAATTAATGCTTGATTTCTAATTAAAGCATATATAGGAATCCTTATATCTTACTTTTGGTTTAATTACATTAGTTTTCATCAAAACATTCACATTTATCCACAGTCACAAAAATGGTTTCAATGGCCTCTAGTTGCACTAATTCATAGGAACGTTTTGTCACAACAGTCTATAAAAGCCGGACTATCTAATTATACCGTATAAAAATCTGGTTTCTGCAAGTATTTCTCTTTTTCTTCTCAGATCAAAGCAACCTACTAAAAATTTGCTTAACAATCAAATTAAAGTAATAACAAATTCAAATTAAAAAAATAAAATAAAATTCTGTTAATTTATAAGGTCAATAAAGATTGAATACTTTGCCTGATTATGAATTATCTCTCATTAGGTGATACTGCGCCATGAAGACATTCCAAAAAGTCTGAGTCACTCCATTGATACAGGTAATATCAACTTTCCATTTATAGTTAACCCAAAATAATTAATTTATGATTAAGTAACAGTCAATGCACTTCTTTAGTTTCAATAAGAAAAATATGATTTGTCAGAATTATTTCCACTGCTATTGATAGGACATTGTTTTAGACTTTAAGTTATAAATTAATTTACCAGTTTTTTAAACTATTTTTTTATTCATTGTAAAATTGTATTAAATCTAACAAATTGTGTTTTATTTCTTAAAGAAGATAGATTTGGAAAATTCCCAGAACATTTATTAAATTTAATTCAGTTGATATTCATTAATTTTTATTAAACAGTAGCAGAATCTTATATTACATATAAAAAGACTGAATAGTAAAGAAAATAAAACAATCTCATGAACTGCCTCATGGAAATATGCAGGTGGGTTGAATTTTCAGAACCTTAGTATTATTGCACAATCAAAACTAAAATAAAAAATCATACTGGTAACTTTTTTATTAAAAATAAAATTTTACTATATTTTAAAATATATAGAATTCAAAATGGACATTTGAAGAAATGGACTCACCCTAATTGCCTTTATGATCTTTTAATTTATTGTCCTTTATCTTGTATTATATGCACTAAATATTTCTATCTTCTGAATCTTTATGTGATTATTAATGACCATTATTGCTTCAATATCTCAGAACTGATTAAGTCTTGTGCAAAGAAATTTTTGAATGAAAATGGCAAACAGGATCTTGACTTCTTCAGAAAAGTTTACCTGCCCCGTTGCCTCTCTGGTACACTGGACCTGGTATTACCTCTTTTATATTATAATTTTAAAATAATTTTAGAAGTAGAAGAAATAATTGAAATTACAGATATTTTAGAGTCATTATACTTATTTATTTATTGCAATGAAACTTCTTATACGTCTAAAAATACATTGTTACAAATTGTTGGGATTGTTGGGACTCATGATAAATTATTTAATCTTACATTGAAGTACCATTAGTGATTTGGTGGATCATTGTTTAAATATATATTCAGTAGAGCATCCATTATCTGGACAATGTTGGTCCTTCTCTGAGTATTTGATGTAATTATCCCTAGAGTAAATTGAAACTAGGAACAAAAAATAGCACAAGATACAAATAACATTAATTTAAATGCTTAATCATTATCCACATAATATTTTTATGTCATTACAACTGAAAAATGTAAATTTAAAATAATAACGCTTTTTTATTATTTAAACTAAATAAATATCTTTTTTCAGTTTTTTAAACACTATGTTGTTGTTTTTAAGCAGAATCTAGATTTTTCAAATTCTGTTTTAATTATTTAACTATGAAAAAGTTTTAAAATAATTCCCATTTTAAAAAATAAAAAATGAACCATGATTACTCTGGGTAATTGATGGTCTGGTTGATTGATGTCTGAATAATCAATGCTCAACGGGATATACATCAGCACAACTTTACAACAAAAATATGGAAAGTTAAAACAAAAACAAAGTGGCTAGTTTTTAATGCTATAATTTATACGTCCTAATAATTTTATTACCAGTGGATTTTAAAGATTCATTATATTCACTAGAAAGGTAACCATTAAATATTTCCTAAATAAATCTTTACATTGGTTTTTTGTAGCTATAAATATAATTATGGTTGGTTTAATGTTATGTATTAAAATAAATAAAATTTTACTCATTCATTAACACAATTTGCAAGAGACAAGTCTTGTTGAATTACTGGCCTTTGGGATGTTAGTTGTCTTATTTAATTAATAATTTGTCTTTTAATTCAGTATTTATTATTGAGACAATACTTCTTTTATTAAATTAACACTCTTTACCAGAATTAAAATTGGCATTTTTCAACCAATAGAGGATCGATAAATTGTTTTACATAAATAAAATAGTTCATTTAGAAAAATTGCTCTAATTATGGTTTGATTGATGTGTATCTACCATTGCTCATATCTATTTTAAATAATCATTTAGTATTATTTTTGTAAAATATTAATCTTATTTAACACTTTGACTGTGGGAGCTTATTTGTGTGTTTCTACCAGAAGGTGCATCCTTAAATCCAAAAAGACGTCCAGAAAAACTGACAATGGACAGAAAAAGAAAATTGTTTTGCATAAATTTGTTTAAAATGCTATTCTGAGTTACCCTGCAAAATCTTAGCTTTCAAAAACACATTTTAACCTTTTTATTCAACTTTTAATGAACGGGGTATATATGCCTTCGCGGCCTCACATAGCAATGCTAAATTAGATCGGCAATCCCGCAACACTTCGCTTTCTTGCAATTAAGTTGTGAGTAGTGCTGTCAGGTGTTAGTGCAAATTAGTAGTTTACTTTATTTTCAATGATCTACTAGTTGTAATTATAATTATTTATTTTCTTATGTTTTATCAGTAAAAGCTGAGGGCAAATGAAAAATAGATTTTAGTAAATAGTTGGAGTATTACAAAAATGACATATATTTATGGAATACTAGCTAGCCATCTGTTATATTTAAATGGATGCAGCTAGAGCCATATTTATTGTGGTTTTCTTAACACATCATTTTTCTTTTAACAAAAAGAGTACCATTATGAATAGGACCAGTGACAGGATTATCAATAGTATTGACAATTGATTAATGAATCATGATTATTTCTTCATCATGCTTCTTTCTTCTCGTGAAAGGAATTGTTGAGTGTGGACAATGATTTTTCATAAATTAGATGGATCGAAAGGAGTTTAAGCATCTTGCTTGAACCGTATTAAAATAATGGAACCAATATCATCATGATTTCTAAACTAAGATGTGTTATAAAACCAGACCTTTTATAACATTACTGAAAAAGTCCTAATAATATGTTAAAAAAATAAAATAAATATATAAAATTTTCTAAATATGGATATACAGAGTGTCTCAGTTTTTCATGGCCAAACTCTGGGGGATGATTCTAGACAACCTTTCGAACAAAAAAGTTCATTTGATTCATGGGCTGATTCCGAACAGAAAAGCAGTTAAGAACAATGTTGTGTTTTTCTTAAGACGGCCACGTTTTTTTTTTTAAATTCTAAGTACACCATCATAAAGTAAACAAAATTTTCTTTTAGAAAACAGTGATTAAATTTACTAAGGTCAATGATAAAAAGGATTTTCACAAGCTGTAATAAAGGAAATCCTACAGTTATGCTGAATTATTTCACAAATCAGGAATACAGAGATATGTTTCTCGTGTATGGGTACTGTAACTCCAGCAGTACATCGGCTATATTAAACCTCCTGAAAGTCCCTTTTATCATTGATCTTAGTGAATTAAATTACTATTTTCCCCCCCAAAATTGTCTACTTTATGATGGTGTACTTAGAATTTTATTATCTTGAAGAATTTTATATGGACAGGGAGAAGTGGAAGAACCGAGTGAGGGAGGAGTTTGGCTGAAGGAAACTTCAATTTATAAAGAAAACTACCTTAAATAAAAAATTAAAAAAAAAATGCCAGTTATATTAATATTTAATTTTTAGTTTGTTTTATTCATTCAATCTTTGGAGAGAATGGAGAAATTAGCATGCTATATTCCTCTGAAATACAAACAGTTTTTTGACAAGCTTTGCAACCGATTTACATGAACTGTTCTATTCTAGAAATTTTCATTTTTACAATAAATATTTTTAAAATACAGTCCTTTCACAAAAATTTGTATTTTTTATTTATTTATTTTTTTTTTTTATTCAAGTAAAATGTTTTTCCGTAGAGTGAGTCCCTGCCTTTATATAGTTATTCATTTTACAATCCACAACTTTGTTTGTATGTAAAATATTTGTTCCTAATAATTTTTTAAAAACTATTTATTCGAGATATTTACAATTGTATTACAATATAAATACATCAAGTAAATGTGTACACAAGAATACAATTACATGAGGACGCTTGTTGAGAAACTACCCACTGGTAGCACTCTAATTTCTAATATTAAACTACAATTTTATATTTTTTATTATAATTATTTTATTATATTTGTATGTATGTTTTTTTTGTAGGATGCTCAGCCCCAGGGATATAGTTCTGGTAAATCGCCATTACACCATGCAGCTGAAAATGGATTTGTGTCTGAGGTTAAGGACCTACTTACAAATGGGTCGAATAAGGATTTAAAGACAAATGATGGCTTTACTGCCTTGCACCTGGCTACAAAAAATGGTCATAATGATGTTGTCAGACTCTTATTATCTCATGGTGCAGCAATATATACCACATCTAACACTGGAGAAACTGCGCTGCACTATGCTGCTTTAAAAGGAAATGAAGAAGCCGCTGAATTACTCCTGAATAATGGAGCAAATCTGGAAGGAAAGGAAAAAAATGGGTACACTCCTCTCCATCTCGCTTCTTTACTTGGTTATCCTAAGGTAGAACAGCTGTTACTTTCAAGACAAGCAAACATTAATGCAAGATCCTATTCAAACAGAACTTCCCTCCATTTGGCTGCTTTACGCGGGAATATAGAAAGTGTAAAGCTGTTGCTAGACAACGGAGCTGAAATAGAGGCAAAAGATAGAGATGGACTAACTCCTCTTCACCTTGCTTCTTTCAATGGTCATACAAGAGTTGTGGAACTGCTACTTTCTCGAGGAGCTGTTATTGATGCCAAAGACAAACTTGGGAGAACTCCACTTCATTATTCTGCCATGGCAGGACAAGCACATGTAACCAGACTGCTTATTTCTAAGGGAGCAGATAAAAAGGTGAAGGATTTAAATAATGAAACACCACTGGTCCTTGCAATATTGAATTCTCAGGAAATTACTACAAGGATAATAATAGCAAGCGGACAATCTGAAACCTGATTGCAGACTATGAATTTCAGCAGCTATCTTATACTTTTCTTAGCCATTTTGGTTTGAATTTTCATTTAGTATTTTATGAGTTTTTCCAATATCAACTCAATTTAAGAAGCTGCTATTCAGTACTAAATTAATAAAAGTAAATAATTCGATCAATTAAAAAATAAATACCATATAACTTTAGTATGGTTTAGATAAATCATTCAAGAAGCACAAATTATATTTATTCCAGAATCCATTATCATTTGGAATCGAGTTGTTTTTACATTTTGTTCAAACAGTAGATGAATGGACTAGTATAAATATATGTATATATATATATATTGTTTGTAGAAATGTATGTCATCAGTAATTTCCATTTCCACTTTCCACATTATAATTTGAATCTGTCATCATTTATGCTTCATCTATACTTGATAGAAATATGTTTTTATTTTCTCTTGATCCAAGATTTACATGACCTACTCATTTTATGTTTATTAACTTGACACTTTTCTTTCAATACTCATAAAACTATATAAAAGTGAAGTACTGTCTCTAATTGGTCAGTGAAATTATATGATTGATACTATCTAAAGAAGGATATATCATAATGAAGAAGAGCTAACTATAACACACATATCAATTAATAAAAAAATATTTTTTTTTTTAAAGGATATAATTTAATTTTTAGAAGTTAATAATAAATATATTTAGCTTTATGTGTAAATAAATATCTGTTTGGTAGAAGTTAATAAAATACCTATAGGATGGCTCTGTAAAGCTAGAGGTAAATAAAGGAAGTTAAGAAAAAGGTACATGTTTGTTGACTCATATATACCTATATTTTTACATAGGATTTTATTCAAGTAGTGCTATAAAAATGTATTCTTATCTACTTTGCATAATCTTTAGGTATCCATTGATACAAAAGGTTTCAGCAAAAAGAAAAGAGAAAGTAGGTCAGTTAATCACTTTTCAATGTAGCTATGTTAAATTAGAAGTTATAATATTGATTTTAATGTAACTATCTAAGAAAATAACTCTGAAAATACCTTAAAAGCTAAATAACAAATTTATTATTATTTTGGTATTACTGCAGGAACTGGAATATAAAAGTTCACTTAAAAATATTCCACTATATTAAGTCAGACATCACATCTCTCTATTTATTAATTAACCCCTTCCAACAGTTATTGCATTATTATTAGTTGTTGCATTATATTTGAATAATTAGTTGTTCTGTGAACATGAAACTTGGTATACTACACATCCGTTAAATTGCTTTTAATTCTTCAGTTTATGTGGACAAGTTTCTAATTTCACTTAGAGTGCATATTATTTCTACTATATCCATCAATCGTTATTCAAAAAATAATACCAATCTATATAAATTATTCCTTATCTTTTTTTTTGGAATTTTTCATTTCTCTGTATATTTTATACATATTGCTTATATTAACTATTAAATAGTTAATGTTTTGATAATATTTATTTTGAAATGCTGTTAACAGAGGTAGATTTACTCCTCTATGCCATGTTTACTGCTATATCGACTGAATTATCTTGTGCTTACATGAAATGCAATAATGAATTTTTTTTTTTTCTACGCCTAAGTAACACCTGCTTGAACAGCCATGCGTGCTCTTGTAGTCCAATATAACTTTACTCTCCTAGCATAAGGGCTGTCCATTTCACTAAAGGAACATCGTATGTCCTGTAATGCAGGGCATGTATCAAGATGTTCTCTTGTCATCATATCCAAGGAACACTGAGGGCATGTCCAAATTTTTTCTTATATTTCTAAATATTGGGCAGTCCTGGATGATGTGTTGAACTGTTCTTTGTTCCTTACGACTTTCGCAGTTGGTGGGTCCAGTCCTCTTAGTTAATAGGAATGCGAGAATTCACAATGCCTAATTCTCATTCGGCAGAGGTCTGCCTCTTCTATCCAAGAGAGTCAGTTACAGGTTTTCCATTTGGAACAGTGGCTTTTTATTTATTTTAATTTAGCTTCTTTTTGGCGCCATCTGTTCTACCATATTTTCTACAACTCTTTCTTTATCTGTTGTAAAAAATCTTCTATGTGGATTTCACTATTTGAAGCAGCTGGATTTCTTTCTCGCCTTCTCGCCATATTGACTGCTTTATCTGCCTGTTCGTTTCCGACGATTCCACAGTGTGAAGGAACCCAGAAGTACGTTATTTTCTTTCCATTTTCTATTAGTTTCCACCAAATATTTCTATTAGCCCTTGCCAGTGTGGTTGTTGGTTTTTATTTTCAATGGCTAGGATTGCACTCTTTGAGTCCATTAGTACTACCCAATTGTTACCATCAGTTTTCTCAATGTATGTCAAGACTTTTCTTATTGCAATCATCTCTCTATTAAACACAGAGCAGATCTCCGGAAGTTTGAAATACTTTTGTATTCGAAAATTTACAATAGTGCATCGTACTTCACCGTTTACTTTTGAAGCATCAGTATACAGCACATTGCAGTTTTTGTGCTTTTCCATGTTTTCAAAGAATAAGTTTTGTGATTCAATAGAAAGTAGCGTATCTTTTCGACATTCAGCTATCGAGCTATCTATAACTAGTGAAGTATGGATCTATGGTGTGATAATAATGTCCGGTACATCCAAAATAGTTCCTAATTTTAATTCTGAAACATTTTTGAGAAATGTTTCTACGAAATTTTTTCCCCATATGTTGTCTTCTTCCTCTCGTTGGAATGTTATTTAATTTAATACATGTGTTGGGTGTCTTAATTTTGAGTCCGTACTTTAGGTTTAGATATAATCTTCTCAGATAGAGAGGAGGTTCGTCTGCTTCAACACATAGACTACCTACTGATGAGTCTGGCATTGTTCTAGTACAAATTCTTAAAGCACAGTTATGTACAATATCCAACATCATTAAAGTTTTCTGATGTGGTACCGTAAACACTTGAGCCAAAGTCTAATTTACTTTTGATTTAAGAGTAATATTATAATTCTGTTTTGATTCTGATAAATAGCCAGGCTTTGCAGACTAGATATGGTATGTTAGGCTCTGTGACAATTGACTCAAACAAGTGGGCCATCATTGGAGCAATGGTTACTTTCAACACTATATCAAATGATACTGTCAAAAAGTTTAAAATAATAGTTAACAATATTCCGTCTCCAAATAACTTGGTTCTATGTAAAGAGTATGAGAATGGCTCAGTTAGTGTGCCATGCACTTACTGATTTCTTGGATTTATTAGTGTAAAATATTTTGATAAAAAATATTATAAACTGTTTTAACTTGATTAACTATAAATGGATTTGATTTATTTCTGTTTTAATACATACTGGTCATAAATGTCGTTATTTCTTTCCCAACCGAAAAAATATTGCAATTTTAATAAACAAAAATAAACAAATAAAAATTAGGTTAGGAAGAGAGAGGAGAGAACATGAGGAGGAGTAGGAAAAATGTATGAGGTGAGAGAAGGAAAAGAAAGGGATTTGTTGCTATTAAACGAGTGAAAAAAATAGTAAAAATAAATAAATAAAATAAAATAAAAAATAAATAAAAATGAAAAAATATATAAACAAAAATAAATAAATAAATAAGTAATATATATATATATATATATATATATATATATATATATATATATATATATATATATATAGTATTGTATACTATGCTCATACAGTGCAATATATCGGGAAGAGTGCAATTCGAAGAAGAGTCGGTTATAGTTCGGGGTGGAATATGTTACGTACAGATCTCCCTCCATGTGTTCCCAATATCGTATTGTTGCTATTAAACGAGTGAAAAAATAGTAAAAATAAATAAATAAAATAAAATAAAAAATAAATAAAAATGAAAAAATATATAAACAAAAATAAATAAATAAATAAGTAATATATATATATATATATATATATATATTATATATATATATATATATATATATATATATATTATATATATATATATATATATATATATATATATATAGTATTGTATACTATGCTCATACAGTGCAATATATCGGGAAGAGTGCAATTCGAAGAAGAGTCGGTTATAGTTCGGGGTGGAATATGTTACGTACAGATCTCCCTCCATGTGTTCCCAATATCGACGCTCAATGCACACACGTACATCAACGGTATCTTGGAGGAATATATGGTACCTTTTGATCTGTTTATTGCCCTCCATTTCTTTTTTCTGCGGAACAATACCCGGTCGCACATCGAAAAAGTCGTACGAGACTACCAAGACGAGATACGTGCCCGCAAATTAACGAACTCGTACATCAGTAAAGACTTTGAAATTTACTTTTATTATAAAATAAAAAGTTACATTGACATAAAATTTCTGAGGCTTCTTAGAAACCAGCCTTGTAAGACCTAAACTAATGTTTCATGTCTGACTGCAAAACTTGGAATTGTGTGTAACATATTGTGGAGCTCAATATATGTAAAATGATAAAGGAAGGGATGGCCGGTATTAGCATGGGTGATCCAATTACTGTGGGAGTAGTGTCCAATGGACTAATACTATAATCGCCAAAACTCCATCCGTCCATTGGACACTACTCCCACAGTAATTGGACCACCCATGCTACTACCGGCCATCCCTTCCTTTATCATTTTACATATATTGAGCTCCACAATATGCTACACACAATTCCAAGTTTTGCAATCAGACATGAAACATTAGTTTAGGCCTTACAAGGCTGGTTTCTAAGAAGCCTCAGCAATTTTATGTCAATGTAACTTTTTATTTTATAATAAAAGTAAATTTCAAAGTCTTTACTGATGTATCTCGCTTGGTAGTCTCGTACGACTTTTTCGATGTGCGACCGGGTATTGTCCGCAGAAAAAAGAAATGGAGGGCAATAAACAGATTAAAAGGTACCATAAATTCCTACAAGATACCGTTGATGTACGTGTGTACATTGAGCGTCGATCTTCGGAACACATGGAAATGTATACGTAACATATTCCACCCCGAACTATAACCGACTCTTCTCCGAATTGCACTCTTCCCGATTTATTGCACTGAGCTAATGGTTTACTTTCTCATCATTTATAGTTTGAAGTTCTACATTTATTTATGAAGTTCTAGCAGACGATTTAAAGTCCCGGAAGGTAACAAAACATATAACCTGAATATTAAAATGCTTAATTTATATTGTATTGTAAAGTACTACTTATCAAATTAAATTATAATTATCAAATTAAAGTATAATTATTAAATTTAATTTTACTTTTTAAATGGTAATTATTAAATTATGCTACGAAATGTTAAATGAAAAAAAAATCCAAACACAACCTGGAATATGTGTTATGAAAACATTATTCTATAATAAATATTTTGTTACAATATTGTTCAATTTGAATTTAATAACGAAAATTGGTTGTGAAAATATCTTTGAATGCCACTGTGCATTAAGACAGCGCACAGTAAAATATAATTGGAACTATTGGAGGCAGCATTTTCAAAATAATCTTTAATAATATATTTGTGAAATAAAAACTGATTATGTTAACGGGTGGACAGAGATAAAAAGTTATGCATGCGATTTGAGTAACAATTGTTATCACAAGTTAAACAAACACATTTGTAAACTTTTATATTTTTACTGAAGTAAGAAAAGAATATATGGAAATAATGAATTTACTTCGTATACTTTTTCTATAATCTTAATATTTTTATTTTTGTTTATGCATTATTATGTCGGTTTTTATGTTACATTTTAACTTCTAATTTGTTTCTTCAATTTAATTGCAATTAACACGATTGAATTCACAGATTCATAATTATTATTATTCGAAATTATTGTACCGAATAATCTACAAAAGTACATAAATTCGTTGGAAACATAAAAATTGTTTAATTCGATATTCGCCATGTTATATAACAGTCCCCGATGAAAAAACTCTCTTTATCAAATTATTAACATCCGTCTAAACTTCGTGAATGACTTCCTCTTAAATTAATTAATTTAATTGGGAAATACCCATTTGCTACAATCTTGAATCGTAAAATAATTTGACCATCAAGTAGAGAAAAAGGTGGTCACTTTTGTGAATGTTTTTATATAGGGCTGTTTGGCCTATATAACCTCGTTATTTTGACATATTTGAGGAATAGGTCAAACCAAACGGTCCAATATTTTTGTATGCCAACTTCTGTTCTCTATTTTATGATACGATTATCTTAAAGTGGAAAGAAAATGGTTGTTCATGAGTTTTTAGAACCTTACCACACAGACAAAGTGTATCGATCTGCAGATTAGAAAACGCCCCATCTCCGAGAATTTTTGTAAATAAAAAAGTTATCGGTTACGATAAGTTGAAGTCATTCACTCTTCGCGAAAATTAGTTTAGGAGAATCATGTAAAAAAATAAATATATAAATAAAAAGTATATTGTTAAGTGAACAGATGCTAAATTAATCAGAAAATAAAATAACGTATAAATCAATTGTTACTTTCTCGATAAATATATTCGACAAAGGAAAAAAAAATAATTTAATACTTCATTAATGTTTTTAACCAACATATTTATAAATATCAATAAGCTGCATCTTTGCTAAAAAATGTCCGATTTCGATTTTTTTTCCTTTTGTAGGGAATTGAGTAATTTGTTATATAATCATGTACATAACCAGGAGTTATGTGGCTTAGGAGAATCACGTAAAAAAAAATAAAAAGTATAATATGTAAATGGAAAGTACTACATATACTAATCCCACAAATAAGTTGTTACATGAATTTTCTAAACGTTTTTCAAAATAAGTGGTAGTATTAATGTCTATTTATCTTGTTGGTTGTGAGCAACACAACAGGATAGTTGGAAGCTTTTTCAACCTGGAACAGAGTTCTGGTTGGGCTGTTTGAGCTACCCGTGCGGTCCTCATCTAAATAATTACCTTTGTATTTTTAGCGCTATCTTTTTCCCTTTTTGTCACTTTAGCACGGCTTTACAACTATACAATTTTGAATAATTGCTCATTACTAAAAGGTTAAATGTTGAACATTTCCCTAGCTTACAGAATGCAGGTGCTGTTTTTATTTTCTGAGGTATTTATTTTAATCTAATTGCATAAATTGGTTGATTCCAGCCGAATTCACCCGAAGGAGTTTTTCATAGGCAACTGTGGCGGCTCAGTCTTATAAAATACCTTATATTATAGAATAACTTCAAAACAAGTGCAGAAATAAGGTTTATGAAAGTTTCAGTTATAGAAAGTTAACTGAATGATGATGGGATCTGTTTGTCAAGAGGTATAGAATTAGCAGACAAATTCGAGAGGTGATACTCGTCGTGTAACCGAGCAATCGAACCGTTCAGGGCGAAAATTGAACTCTCGAAGGACGCGGCAGTTATTCGTGCTTCCTGCCTCCCTCTTCCTGTGCTATAAACGCGCACAATTAACCAACGCTCCAGCCTCAGTCGCCATGGAGCGCCTGGCTGGTGTCTTCTTCCTCATGATTTTAACTGTCACGTTGATATCATGTCATGTGAGTAACTGTCATGGTTTTGTTAATAAAAAATGTATGACCCGAAAGTAGAATTATGCATTAAAAATATGTATTGACTTTATAGTCGATATTACAAAATCCAAAAGTTATAAATTGTTCGAAACTAAATTAGTTGCCTACAACAAAACTAGGTTAAAAAATACTGTCGAAATACGTGTGTTACTATCCATCACATAATTTGATAACTGTATATAACATTTATAACATATAAATCCTAAAAATTTAAAATGCTTACAATTACTCTCAACCGATATGCTCTCTCTTGATTATTTCTTTTCTTTCTTCCATTTATTTATTTATTTTTCTTTTCTCTCTTACTTTCTACATATAATTTAATTTTATATTTTTTCGTCATACATACTAAAATCGGAATTCCATATATTCACGAACGTTAAAATTAAAATTAAAATTAAAATTAAAAAAATATTGTAAAGTAAAACGTATATTGTGATGAAATTTGTAAAATTGTAAATATATTTGTATTTTTGTCTGTAAGAAAGGACCATAGGTCCTAAGACAAATAAAGATCAATCAATCAATCTCTCCCTCTCCCTCTCTCTCTCTCTCTCTCTCTCTCTCTCTCTCTATATATATATATATATATATATATAGAGAGAGAGAGAGAGAGAGAGAGAGAGGGAGAGGGAGAGATTGATTGATTGATCTTTATTTGTCTTAGGACCGATATATATATATATATATATATATATATATATATATATATATATATATATATATAGTTCGTAGAAATGTTAAAGCACCTATAAATTACATAAGATAATTAAAACGGAATTTTCTTTTCTCTCTCCACTACAACACTCAGCTAAATTCAAAAGTGAAAGTAAACATTTGACTAAAAATCTATTATTGACTACTTAATTTTGGCATATTATAATAGAAATATATTATATTTTTTATTAAAAAACTACTTTTATGTAGTTTCGAC
This sequence comes from Nezara viridula, assembly GCA_928085145.1. Classification (NCBI taxonomy): domain Eukaryota; kingdom Metazoa; phylum Arthropoda; class Insecta; order Hemiptera; family Pentatomidae; genus Nezara; species Nezara viridula. The sequence continues at coordinate 156,646,070 of OV725077.1, read as the reverse complement.
TTCTTCTATATACATTTAACAAGACTTGATAACTTGACTTATATTCTATATTAAATTCATCATATCTTAAGTATATTGAAAAACAAAAATATTAAATTTGGTTATTAAAGTTCCAAAAATAATATATAGAGATAATTTAAAAAATCTAAAACAAAATGTTAAGTGTTTGGTTTAAAGTTTCACTCTTTAAGTGTTAATATTTGCTTCCTGGAAAATTTTTTTATGCATAGCCCTCAATATATTTACCGATTGATGTCCCCAATCGTTTTAATCTGCCTCTGATCACAAGCAAGATACTTCATCGCCTTCTGACTGATTTTATTGTATAAGCATTTAAGAGCCACACTAAATAATCCATATTTATCGTTTTTATTAGAATCCGATCATTCTAAAATTTAACGCACTGTATCCATTAAAACCAGGTGTTTTCCTCACCCAATTTCAACAGAGCATCTCCTTACACTTTTTTCTCTCCTCTTCATACCTTGCAACCAAAAATATAACTGTAAAAAGTATGTTTCATGCTCATTACAATTGCTGAGGTATATTTTTTGTCTTTTATCCTGCTTTGTTCTTCCTAACTGAAGTCTTATAAAAATAAGGTCCTCTCCAAAAATTCACAACCCCGTCAGAATGCAGCACCCTGGAAAATTCAAATCCCACCCCTAACCTCGAAATGTTTCATATATATAGTGATACCTTAGCATGTAAGTAACTCTTTATCGCGTAGCTCCTTCCATCCGTTGACTTTTGTGGCATGGGAGCTACGCTAGTTTTATTGGCAGTATTTCTTAACAGACATCGTTAAGGGTAGTTTGATTTCAAGATAAAGCAATAGAATTTTTCTGTCGTAAGGGAGTTTAATCAGATATATAGCTTAAACCCTCCACAAAAAAAGCTTTTGGATCCAACCTCATGTTCAGCTTAATAAGCATGGCGATAGATGAAGTGGCTTGGATTGATGAAGCTTTATGCTATGATGGATTTTTTTTAAGGTGAAAATATACACCATAGTTATTGAAATTTCTAAAGAAAAAAAAACTAGGTTATTATAACTTTTATATTATTTTTTTCTTAAACAAAAAAATAATAATATTGTACTTTATTTCATGGTAATTTTATAAATTTCTTTTCACAACAAAGTATGTTAAAAACTTACCAACTTGTATATTATTCTTCTTATTTATTAAAAGTAAAGCTGTGCTAATGAAATCTCGATAGTAATAGAAAATACTCTGAAATATTGAATGTGTCCATTTTTTCTTTGATGAAAAAATATGGTCGTGAGACAGCCTTCTTTTCATATACAGGTACATATTATTTCATACTTTTACATTATTACTTTGTATTGTATATTACATATAGACATAGCGACGAAATTGTGTGTTAATTATTTATATATAAATAATGATTTATATAGTGCTCTATAATATATAAGTGTATTAAGTAATACTCAAATAAGTTAAGCAAAGAATGCAGTTAAGTTCCGAATCAGACATCGATATTACTGTTAGGCAACCAACTTTCTTTTATTTAGAGGAGAGAGGGACGGACTTGATTTGTTATTTGACAAATATGTAAAAAATGAATACAAAAGCAAGCGTAAATATACCCAAACCCACATACGTTTGTAGTTGTTAATTTTTACATTAATAGTTACAGTTATGTGAATAATTAATATGTTATGGTACAATTTTCCTTGTTTAGATGGTTCAAGGCGCTCCAGAAGAGTACAATGAATGCAGAAATTTTGTTGAGAAAGGCGTATGTATACATTCCATAATAGCTTAATATTACAGTAAAATTAGTACGATGGGAGTTGATAAAATTCTAAAGATATTTATGATGATAATGTTCAAATAATTGAAATCATATTATCCTAATGTTGGTATATTAAAAAATGTTTAAGGGGTGTATTAAGGGAAACGGATGACAAAATATTTACATTTTAAATACGATAAACATTTTCTACTGGCTATTTGGTTTGACACTATGCAATAAAATACTCTGATATCTGCTAATAAGTCAGTGATTCACTCATAATGATTGAAAGAAATCATTTATTGAACATAATTTCATGTAAAAAATTGGATAATTGCATAATTTTACTAAAAGCATTTATCATTACATAACTACATTAAAAATATCCGAAATTGCTCTTATTTATTTTAGTGACCAATTGCATATCTATAGCCATGTTTCAAAAATCTGTAATTTTAATGTGAAGCGTGGTTTTGGTCAATCTTGTTCTCACAATTATTTACAAATACAAACGAAAAGAGTTACCTGAAACCAGATCTGGAAAAATTAATTATTATTTTTAAATATTGTATTTAAAATAAACGTATTTGGTGTTTTTAAAATACAGTGTATTTTAAATACATGGTAATTTTAAAATTATTTTTATTTTAAATACAAAATACTTTTCGTATATTGTATTTAGAATACAAAAAAAAATAATAAAAATAAAAATACTTGTGTCTAAAGTACCTAGTTTCATTTTAAAACTGGTTCCTTTAAAAAAATTATAAATGTTTTTATAATTTTTTTTTTAATTTGATTTAAGCAGTAATTTTAAGTATTTGAAAGAAATTTGTTAATTTTTTTTTAGTGATTCCACATTGATTTATTTTTAATATCTCCTAATGTTGTTTTAGATTAGCTTACATAATATTTCTATGTATAATATGAATTTGAACTTTTAAAGTTGCCAGATTGTTGCAAACGTCCAGAAGAGGGCAAAAAAGCAAGCGCAGAAACAGTGGCCATAAAGAAAAAATGTGATCAAGCTGTGATGGGAAATAGGCAGATGCGTAAGTATATTCTTAAATTTCGATTATAACTCTAATATTATGAAATTTCTAGTACTATGCTATTATACGATTTTAAGAATCACTCACTATACGATTAAATGAACGCTTCCTATATTTCATTAAAAGATACTGGTATCGGTACATTTTCATTTAATGTTGTTTTAAATATATATTTAATATATTAAGTTAAATAAAATAGTTTTTCATGTCGCATTAATTCAATCACCCAAGAATGTAGATGTGAAAAATAAATAAATTAACAAACTAAGTTCACTTTTAATTTGCACTGTAGTAAAAAAAATAGATGATGAAGATAGTGTAAGGGAAAACTTGAACCTACATAAATAGAACTTCCCATACAAAATTACTTCTCTTATATTAAAACAGTTTTTATAAGATCAATAACTGATTATTATTGTTAAAATGTTACTTGATATTAATTGAAATTGATTCATTGTGGATAGTGAATGGTTGATCGTGATTATGATAAGATAATTTGGTTATGCAGTCATAAAACATTTCAAAT